>JAQQSK010000051.1:0-32291 GCA_028658325.1 Potorous gilbertii
AGATGCTACTTCTCATTTTAAGGAAAGCTCCATTTATTCTGATGCTCTCCAGTATCTTCAATGGGAATGAGTGTTGCATTTTGTCAAAAGTTTTTTGCACCCATTGAGATAATGATATGGTTTCTGTTGGTTTTATTGTTGATATGATCAATTATGCTGATAGTTTTCCTAATATTGAACAAGCTCTGCATTCCTGGTGTAAATCCTACCTGGTCCAAGTGTATTATTCTCTTCATAAGTTGTTGTAATCTTTTTCCAATGTCTTATTAAAAATTGTTGTATCTTTATTCATGAAGGAAATTGGTCTACAATTTACTTTTTCTCTTTTGCCTCACTCTTTCTAGTTTAGGAATCAGCACCATATTTGTGCTTATATTATATTATTTGTGCTCATTTATGTTCCTATCATAAAAAGAATCATACATAGAATCCAAAATGTTATGTTTGCTAAGTCATTTGTTAGAGTATGTGAATACTCTAATTCTTGAAGGGACTTTGAGCAAAATCTCCTACATTTTCCAAAAAGTGATAATAAATTTGACTTACCACATAATCATTAGAAAACCAATAAGCATTTCCTAAATCTCAGTTCTATGGTAGGCATTGAGCCTCATGGAATAAAGAAAATATGAAACTAGCTCTTATTTTCAATGAGAGAGAGAGAGGTAGACAGAAAATTTATATATATATATGTATATATGTATACACATATACATAAAATTTCTGTTTGTATGCATATGTAAATGCATATCTACATGCATGTACACAAATATATATATATATATATATATGCAGAATGTATTCAAAATAATTGCAAATTTTTTAGGGAAAGGAAGGAAATGGTTCCTAACCACTGGAACAAACAGAAAATGCTTCATGGAGAAAGTAGATCATGAGGTCAATCTTGACGTAATCAAGGAAATTCTAATCAGCAGCAAAGATGAGAGAATATTCCAACAATGAAATATGATTTCAGAGAACATAAGACAAATCACACAATATGGGAAAGATCCTTTGCTCACATGAATAGCACATTCCAATTTTATTTGGAATTTTGATTACTATATCAAGTTGGAAAGAATGAATGTAAGTCTGGCAATAAAATATGCTTCCATCTATGAATGATATAAATTAAATCTACAGAGTCTTATTCTTAGAAGATTAGTTACTGGGTGGTAGTATTTTCAGACTATAACTATAACAAATATTGAAACATCAGAATTGACATCAATATGATGGTGAAATTCCAGGTATTTCAAAGCATGAAAAAGAACAAATTATAAATAATCAGATAAATCATTGCTCAAAATTAAAACAGTAAACATTGTATTTATTGTGGATAGAACATTTTCTTTAAATTTACATAATATACATGTATGCATAGAGAATATTATAGTGTAAATGATATGCAATATCATGTATATGTGTGTATATGTAAACATGTGTATATGTATATATATATATATATAAATATGTGTGTACATATATTCTAATAAAATACTTCATGCTTGAATAAACAGTGAACTGGGAGTAAAACAAGTCGGTTTTACTCTACTATGTGACATTCTAATTCACATCTGGGCCCCTAATTCTATACCACACATGAACATCATAAAGGTGAGTATTTCTCCCTTATCAGTATGAAACATTCTCTATGCCAGATCTCCTGCTACCTCACTTTGACAGCACTTTATCTTCATGGTCCTAGACTTCTTTAACCTCTGACCTTTCACATAGGTGACACATCACCTCTTTTAAATACTGTCTTTTCTTTTGGCTTCCATAAATCTACTTTGTCTTTATTCTCCTATCAATCGCATTTTATCTTCTTTATCTCCTTTACTAGTTCCTCATCCATCTTTATAATCTATGAGTTGTTATAATCTATTCATGCACAACATCTTCATTAGGATAAGGCTCATTTTTTAATGATATGTATCTTATTACAGAGTAATATATTTTCACGTAATTCTCCCCTTAATAACACAAGGTCTAGCCCAGGAATTCATAACCTTGAGTCCAAAAATGCATATTTATGTGCATGGGTTTTGGGAAATGTATATTAATATAATTTGTTTCTTTTGAAATATCATATATTTTGCTTTTTCTCCTTAAAATATGTGGAAAATGGGTCCATCCATAGATTTTGCCAGACTGCCATAGAAGTTAATGAAAACAAATGGTTTTGACTCATTTGGTCTATGTTTTATTATATTTTTCAAATATATTTTTTTGGTTTCAAAAAATCAAAAAAAAGATCCTGAGTACAAACATATGGTAATTGGTATAATTAAAAAAAAAGATTTATTTTTTTCTATTAAAATAATTTAACTCTATTACTCAAGCAGGGTTCTTCTAAAAATATTCAGGTGTTATTGGGGATTCTTTTACCTCCTAGTCATTTCAGTTGCAACAATTTCATTGTGCTCACAGAAGAAAATTAGTTGTCTGTAAATTAATGTTTTCCCTTCATCTCACCCATAAATTGGATAATTATTTATTTTCTAGTGACTTAGTTAATTATGTGTTTTAGTATTTAATGTAGTAAAATTGTTCAGATACTTGAGAAGAGTTTTCATTGCTGTTTTGTATTGCAGATTTTCAAATTTATTCTTTACACTCAATTGTTTTAATGATAATGATGTTTAATGACAGAGGATCAGAGTTAAATGGGATGTCAGAGGTCATTTGGTCTTAATATCTTCATTTTACCCACATGGAAGCTGGGGTTCAAAGAGATAAATTTCTTTACCAAAGATTAGACAATGCCAAAGTCAAACTTAGACATTAATTTTTTTATTCAAAGTTCAATGATCCTTCCTTGTACCATATTATTTCAGATCTGAGTTGCTGGATGAAGATGGATGAGAAAATCCTTTTAATGGATTATTTTTATATATGTGCATATGCATATACATAAAAGATATAAATATATGTATCTATAGCTATACACATTATTTATATTTACATATCTGTTTAAAAATATTTTTAATTCCTTTGCATTAAATCAACCAGTTACACCTATACTCCCAACCACAATCTCTGTGCCTCTTTTACCTGAGCATTTCTAGGGATTTGAGAGTTTATCTTATGTGCTCCATGCTCTCTGTGACTTGAATCATAAAAGAAAGAAAAGAAAATCCCATCAATCCCAGGAAATTGATCATAATGAAGATTGCTTCAACTTTGGTAGTCATATCTCATCAACACTTTGACTTGCTTCTGTCCCTCTTATTGGAAGATGGAAGGGCAAGGCAAACAACTTTCCTTATGGTCTTCTTTTATAGAAGGCTTAACATTCCAGGCATTTCTTCATGTGCCACTAGATATCTTGACGGGCTTCAATTCCACTACTATGTCCACTGTTGTAGTTATCATTATCACTGTCATCCTCTCTCTGTGACAGAACCCTCTAGGATTTCCCCCTAACAATTTGTCTTCTGCTGTGTTTGCCATCTTCTCTCATTAGATTGGAAGAATCATAAGGGCAGAGATGATCTTTTTTCTTTTTGTTTGCTTCCTTAGAACTTAGCATAATGCCTGGAAAAAAGCAGGCACTTAATATCTATTGCATTATATCATGACTATTATGTTCAGGATCAAAGCTAAACTCTTGGTGACTGAATACTCTTCAAAATCTAGTTTCTAACTTTTCCAGTCTTCCATAATTTTCTCTCTAGCATGTGCATCGTAGTACAGCTACGGTGGTCCAATTTGTATTCTTCATGTGAAAGCACCTTCCACTTTCTATGAATTTATGCTTCCTAGAATACTCTGACACTGCCGTTTACCCCTACTTGGCTGGCTCCCTTCAAGATATAACTCAAATCTCACCTTCTACAGGTGATCATTCCCTATCACAAAAACTGCCAGCTTCCTAACATTTCTAAATACATCCTGAATGTACCCACTTATCTACTTGTTTTCTCCTAAATTAGAATACATACTCCCTGAGAACAAGGGTTTTCTTTTAGTTTCTTTTGTATCCCTAGATGATTACCCTTTCAACCTAGGAACCAGGAAGTGTTTTTTATAATTGCTTATTGCCTGATTGGCTGATGTGAAGGACTATTGACATGGAATATTGCATATATTGCATTGACATGTTTATTTGGTTGTTGCAATAGATTTAAATGACCAGCCTTGCTTTTTCTTTCTTTTTTTGTACAAGGAAAACCATAGAGAAAACTCCACTCAAATAACTGAAGCCAATGTGAAGGCAATAAAAATTGAGGAGAAGCATTTTGTTAGAGCACACAAAGTGGATTAGTAGGATTGGATTGTGGAATGTGAGGAGAGGAAGAACATTTAAGAAAATTGGAAATGGTTGGGTTATAAAGAGTTTTAAATATCATAGAAGTTCATATTTGGTCCTAAACATAACACAATACTAGAAAAGTTGGTTGACTATAGGGAATATAACATCTTTATACTTATGCTTTGGGAAAATCCCTTAGACAACCTAATGGAGGACAAACTGGAAAGGGGAGAAATGAGCAGATATAGCAAACAGGATACTTTTGAAATAGTTGAAAGGAAGGTATAGTGATCATTGTAAGTAGAGTTTTGAGTGAGCTATTAATGATAAGAAAAAAACAAACAAGAGTCATTGCTGAGGTTTGTTGATGCATTGTTTATCTAGTAAGGATAAAACTTTGAAGATGATATCAAAGTGGCAAATCTGGATGATTGGAAGGGTGTTGATACACTTAATCGTTGTAGGAATGTTTGGAAGAGGGGCAAATTTTAGAGAAAAGAGAATGAGTTTTGTTTTTGGTAATGTTTACTTTGATATGCGTACAGCATCTCTAGTAAGAAATGTTCATAAGAAAATTGCAATACAGAACCAGAGTTTGGGAGAGAGATAAGGATAGGGTATGTAGACCCAACAGTGATCTAAGTTGACATGATAATTAACCCAATGGGAAATGATAAAAAACAAAAGATTTATTGCAACAATATATTGCAAAGATGAGACTTTATGACCAAGTGGGATTTATACCTGCAATGCAGGTATAATAACATAAGAAAAATTATTAACATAATGGATTATATCAATAAAAGTAAAAAAGAAAACACGATTTTATCGATAGATATGGAAAAAATCTTTTAGTAATGCATAATGTATTAATTACTAATAGTAATGTATAACCCATTCTATTTAAAACTCTTGAAATTGGAAGTATAGATGGATTTTTCCTTAAACAGAAAAATAACGACACCATTGGTAATCATTTTTATAATGGAGTTAACCTAGAAGCCAATATAAGAGCAGCCACACCCAGGTAAACCTTTTTAGCAGATGGGCCAAACCAGGTTGAGGGTAACCAAAGGTGATCCTTTGGTGAGTTAGGGGGGTGTCCACCTCAAGCATATGAAAACGTCCCCTGGTGGAATGAGCAGATGAGGAGAATATGTTCCAAGAAATGTGTGGTGCAGAGTGCTAGGCTGATCATGAGCTTATCCTTTCCAAGCTAAACATTCACATTCCTCAAAAGTGCCATCCCCAAGGCAAAATGACTACCAGAAGAATTAATGTCAACAAATTAGAGCTCTTCTCTGAGTGTGAACAGTTTGCTGCTGACTTGGAGGGAAAGTTGTGCCGACACACAGTTGGCAACAGTGGAGCAGAAAAGGAGGGGGCAGGTTTCAGAGATTTGGTGTACAGCACTGCATTTACTCATCTGGGTCAGAACACTCACAAATATCAAGACTGGTTTGATGAAACTTCTGGTGCCATTAGGCTCCTTTCATGCAGCAAAACAACTGGTGCTGATCTATTCCAGCTGAGATTTATAAGATAGGGGGAACCATTGCTCAAACAAAAGCTGACTGACATATTTCAGGCTATATGGTAAGAGAAGATTATCCTCCAGGAGTTCAAGGATGCATCTATCATCCATCTCTATAAAGGTGAAGAGAATATATTTCCTGCAACAATCACAGGGAGGTCTCTCTCTTAGTCATTGCTGACAAAATTATTGCTAGAGTCATCCTTAATAGGCTGTTCTTTCACCTAGAAGATGATCATCTACCTGAGAACCAGTGTGGCTTCAGAAAGGGCTGAGGAACAGTCAATATGGTGTGTGTTGCCCAACATTTTCATGAGAAATGGCAGGAGCAAAACAGAGGTCTGTATACAGTATTGGTAGATCTGACCAAAGACTTTGACACTGTTAGTCATGAGGGCTTGAGAGCTTCATCAGCATTGTACATGAATATCATGATGACATGTTTGCCCATTTTCTGGATAATGGACAATGCTCTCATGCCTTCCTAGTCACCAGTGGAGTGAAACAGGAATATGTGCTTGCTCCCATGCTTTTTAGCATGATGTTTTAAGCCATGTTGTCACATGCTTTCAATGAGGATGAGCAAGGCATCAAGGTCAACTACCATACTGATAGTAAGTTCTTCAATTTGAAAAAGCTACAAGAAAGATCGAAGTGGAGGGAGTGTTGGTGCATGATTTTCTGTTTGCAGATGATTGTACACTCAATGCAACCTCTGAAGCTGAGATTCAACAAAGCATGGATCAATTCTCTCCTGCCTGTGCTAATTTTGGCCTAATAATCACCAACAAGGAAACATATGTGCTCTATCAGTCACCACCACACTATCCATATGTGGACCCATTAGTTATAACAAATGGAGAAGTTTTGAATGCTGTGCATAAGTTCACTTCCCTTGGTAGAGTACTTTCCAGGTATGTACACTTTGACAATGAGATTGATGCACACATTGCCCGAGCAAGCTCAGTGTTTGGGAGTCTCTGAAGAAAAGCTTGGGAGAGAAGAGATATTACAAAAATATCTACAAAACTGAATGTCTACAGAGCTGTTGTACTGACCTCATTGTGGTGAAACATGGACCATCTATACCTGTGCCATGCCAGGAAACTGAATCACTTCCATTTGAACTTTCTTAGGAAGATTCTGAGGGTCACCTAGCAGGATAAGTTACCAGACACTGAGGTCCTTACTCAAACTGAATTGTCAACTACGCAAACTGTGCTTCAGAGAGCACAACTCCAAGGGGCTAGCCACATTGTTTGAATACAGAATGTATGCTTGCCAAAAAGATAATTTTATGGAGAACTTGAATGGGGCAGTGGTGATCATATAATGGTCAGTAGTGATATAAGTATACTCTCTAGGTCTCTCTCAAGAATTTTGAATTTGATTGTGGTACATGGAAGACACTGGCACAGGACTGCTCAGCATGCCCTGCCCATATCAGAAAAGGTGCTATGCTCTATGAGTGAATTAGAAATGAAACAGCACAAAGGAAATGTAGGATGTACAAATTTGGAGTAACCACCTCAAATGTTCCCACAAACTACCTGTTCCTAATCTGTGGTAGAGCATTCAGAGCTCATATTTTTCTGATCAGCCACACTTGTACCCACTGAAATTTCACTTTATCATTGTGATGTTATTTTGGTCCTGTTTGAGAATGAAGCAACTCACCAAGACATTATAAAATATTTGAGAATATGCTTGCTGTGACAAATTCAGGAAATATAAAAACAAAATTATAAGGAAAAATAAAACACCTTTTTATAAAAACAAAATCAAATTCATGTAATTTTAAAAATATTAATTACTCATAGGCAGGCAGAGCCAAAATAATCAAATAGACAATTATGCCTAAACAATGTATATATATCCAACAACATCCCTATTAAATTAACAAAAAGTTATTTTACTGAATTAGGAAAAAAATCATTTGAAAGAACAAAAGGTGTGAGGGCAAGCAAGGAAGGATCTTGTGCTATTTTTATTTATACCAAATAGAATAATGCCTCAGAATAATGTGATTGAGGAGGATCTTTCCCATCCACTGTTGGAAATGGGAAGATTTGTAGGAAGGTCCACACCTTTTGCTCATGAGGCACTGGTTCTTGAGGAATATTAGGCCCTCTATCTCTAAAACATCTATAAAGACTGTGAGGTCTGGTTTTACTTCAGTGCTGAGTTTTTGGAAGGTTTATGTGCTAAATGAGAGACTTTGGGTAGCCACTAAGCATCCCTCACCTCCCCAGCTTTGAAAACCCAGATGTTTGTGCTTCCTCGTCTGGTAACTATGGTCAGATAGTTGGATCTGTGATTTGTGATATATGCATTAATTAGAGTCAGACACAGGAAGCCATGTCTATTGATTTTTTATTTCTCTGTATTTCCTCTGAAGTTCAGGGTGCTGACTCCCCTAAGCTAGGTGAATGATATATGTGCTTGATTAAAGTGATTGTTGACCCCTCAAAGTTGCCTTTTTATGAATTCAAATCTGAGAACCTGTGATAACAGGTTCCCTTGTGTATGTCAGGGTGCTTAATGATACAAAGCTTAAGAATGTAATATAACTATTGAAATGAAAAGCAAAGAAAGGACATTTAGCAGTACAAGACATTTTATATATTATATGGCAGTAATTATCAAAACTATCTAGTGCTGGCTAAAAAAATAAAAATATACATCAATAGAATAGAGTAGACATACAATTTATAGCAGCATATTAATAGAGTATCCCTATATTTGACAATTATAGTCTTAAGATTTTGGAATAAGAACTCATTATTTGGCTATTATTTTGGGGAAATAGAAAGCAGTATGACTGAAATTATGCTTAGATAAATATCTTATATTATTTCCCAAGACAAGGTCAAAATGGATACATGACCTAGATATAAAGAGAGAGATCACTAAAAAAAATCAAAGAGCAAGGAGCATATTGTTTATCAGACTTATGAATAAGTGAAAAATTCAGAAAAAAGAGATAGAGAGCAGAATGAGGTACAAAATGGAAGATTTCCATCACATTAAATTTTTAAAAAATTTTTGTAACTGAAATAAACATTGTCAATATCAGAAGAAAAAAGAGGAAAATTCAGGAAAAAACATACAGACAGCTTCTCAGATAAAATTTCTTGTCACAAATACATAAAAAACATTATCAAATCTTTGGTAATATGAGTCTTTCTCCAATTGACTCCAAATTGTGAAATTGAATGAACAGTCGGCTTTAAGATAGAAAAATAAAAATAATTTATAGTCATAGGAAAGCAATGCTCTAAACTATTATTTATTAGAGAAATGCAAATTTAAACAAAATTGAAATATATTATGCCTATCAGATTGGCTAAAATGATTGAGAAGTATATTAAGAAGAGTCCCAAATTCTACCATTCAAATCAGATCTCAGACATATCCTTCCTATGATCCTAGGTAAGCCCTGTAACCGATATTTCAGTTTACTTGTTTGTACAATGGGGAAGTAATTGCATTTATATCACAGAATGGTGATTTATCTCATGAATTTACTCTCCCTTTTATGAACATTCTATATCCTACTTATGTCAAGGGCAAGCAAAGTAGGATCTTTTGCTGGTTTTGTTCATACCAGAAGTATAATGCCTCTGAATAATGTGATTAAAGAGGATCTTTTCCACTCATTGTTGGATCTGGGGAGATTTGTGGGAAGACCCACACCTTTTGTTAATGAGGCACTGGTTCTCAAGGGATGTGATACCCTCTACCTCTAAAAAGTATATAAATACTCTGATGTGTGGTTTTACTTCGGGGCTTAGTTTTTGCAAGGTTTGTATGCCAGATGAGAGACTCTGGGAAGCAGCTAAGTGACCTCCAGCTTTTAAAACTCAAATGTTGGTGCTTCTCTTTCTGGTAACTATGGTCAGACAGTTGGACCTGTCTTTTGAATTGGGATGTAGGTATAGCTTACTGTTAGACAGCTTAGGACCACTGTCTTCTGATTTATATTTCTTTGTATTTTGTCTGAAGTTCAGGATGCTGACTTTTTCCTCTGAACTTACTGAATGATACATGTGCTTGATTAAAGTGATTGTTAACCCCTCAAAAGTTGCCTTTCCTTTTAGGGAAGCAGATCAAAGAAGCTGTGATAGCAGCCCCACCATGTATGTCAGGGTATTTACTGATACGTAAGTCCAGAGTAGAAGAGGGTTATCAAACCACTTTGCCAGGTAGTTGATCCCATATAAACCATTCAAAGGTTGGTTGAAGGAACTAGTGTAAATATTTTAAAGCAACCAATCCCATGTGGATGAAAAATATACTCATTCTGCTTTCTCCTAGAAATAACAACTAGAACTCATAGGTTGAAGTGACAGAAGCAGTTTCACAGTTCAGGAGTGATGTTCCAATTACTAGAAAATCCAAACATCGAACAGTCTATTTGGCTAAGTGGTGAATTACTCTTGATGAGCTAATAGTCTCCTATTCAGTGAAAATTAGCATGGCTATGTCAAGAATTTCAAGGGCATTTTTTCCCCCCAGATAACCACTATGTCATATAAACCTTGAATTTCTATTCAAGTCTGATGTCAATCAGATGACTTTCTTCCCAAACTTTTCTTTTCCAAAAGTGTATTCAGATTTGTTTTCCTTATCTGTCCAAACATCCAGAGTTGTCACTGTGGTGTCATCCTCAACCCCTTAGTATTTTTTCTAGATGAGCTCTCTATGGGTAAATTTCCACAACCTTTTCATGCACTCCTTTATTCCTATTCACTAGATTGGGAACCTTAGTCTCCTTCAAAAGAAATGTGGGCTATTAATACTACTTGGCTATTGCTAATTCTCAGAGTAGCTCCATAATTCACTTTGCAAGGAGCCTAGAATAGCACAATGAAGTTAACAATAACTGACAACCATTGATAGCTATTTAACTTGTTAATATTTGTAAAGCACTTTCCAATTATCTCATTTTATCCTCAAAACAATTCTGTGATGTATATGCTATTATTGCCCCATTATATAAGTAAATAAACTGAGACATAGGTTAAATGACTTGGCCTATATGTGTCTGAGGGCAGACTTGAATGGTGGATATTTTGACTCTTCTTGACTTCGGATAGTCTTTGTGATGCTTCTTAACTATAATTCTCAATCCAATATACCAGGTAGCTGATCCCACGCTGACACAGATAAAGGATCAATGATATTTAGTGATAAACATGAAAACTGATGAAGTTTGTATAGTGACTAAACCAAGAGTACTCAGAATGTACTTATGTGTCCATGAATTTCCACAGTTCTGCAATCCAAGCACAGTACCTTGATTATAGATTTGTGAAAAGAGACGTTTTCTTGATGGTGTGAGGAAAAAATATCCTGAAATACCACATGCAATTTTTAAATAAACTCCATTGGCACTCTTGGTCCACAGGAGTTACATGATGCAAATTTCACGTGTATTTACATCAAATTTAAAAAAATCATTATGTAAACACATGGCCAGGGAATTGATATGTAAAATGGAGATTAAAGATAAGCAATAATAGCCTTCTTGGCAACGCTTAGATGCAATGTGTGTAAATAGGTAGAGCTTTTTTCTCCCATGGGGAAAATAATGAATTCCTTATGTAGCATATTCTAAATTTAAAATGGTTCCAGACAGTTGGGCAAATCCTTCTTAGTCTGGATCAAGATTCACATGAACAATGACATTGGCCACGGTCCATCAAACCAGCAAAACAATCTCTAGGCAATCTCTCACCAAGCTTCTCTGTAAATGGAATAATGTTCTATAGCCCCACCATTTAAACACCCTTACACTGTATTTTCTTCAAAACAAAATGGGATGAAGAGGACTTCATCCAGTAATGCTACATTAAAATGTTCTTCCTTATTTATAATTTCTATTCTGTTTCTAATCACAAATTTTATTATAGAGTATTACTGTTTTAAGTTCTTTTCTGAATTGTCATGTATTTTTACATTATGATATTCCATGTATATGATTGTACATGTATGTGTGTGTGATCTTAGTTCTAAAAAATATTCTCCAATAAATTAATATGCTCTTTGATGTCATGATTATCTTTTGGAATGAAAGTCATAATTCATTCATGTTCTATCCATCCATATTCTCCCATAATTTTGCCACCAGGGTGCATATAATCTGAGGGAGGTCTTTATCACTTTTTCTTCCTGAAAGTCCATATTTTCATTCATCCATTTATTTATTCTCCTGTTACCATTTATATTCACTCCTATAGGAGGAAACATGGTAAGGTGAAAAGTGAATTAGATCTGAAGTGAAATTACCTGAATTTAAATTTTAGCTCTTAATGTTGATATAACCATATGAAATTCATGTGACTTTTCTAGGCTTCAGTTCTTTCATATGTGAAAGGAGGGAGCTGGATTTTATAGTTACTTTGCTCTCTTCCATTTTTAGATCTATCATCTTATTCTGGTTCTCATTGAGGATCTGTGTTCAATGGTGTTTGAATATTTTATATACACTCTTTTGGCAGGAATTTTGAGTAAGACTTTTCTCTGTGGTAATCAGAAAGTCAGCAACCTTCAATCTCTCTACTTGATTCCTCCCTATAAGACTTAGATGACTATTGAAAGAAGTGTGTGTATCAAATCCATCCATATTTGGGTTCCTAACAACTGGGCAAGCCTCAGCTCCTTCCATTCCTCCATGTTTCAATGAGCCCTGGACCCAAGTTCTTCATATAATGATATTTCACCTTCATAAAGACAGACCTACTTGCTTTAATACTGACTGCAGTATTTACTCTTAACCATACAAAATGTAAATAAATAACACATAATAACTAACAGAAGAAATGATAAAACATTAAAATATATAGCAACAGGTTCTGGACTGAACCTCTATTAGAGCCCATATGTCTCCTAGAAGTCACATAAAATGCTTTAACTAGCGATTTCTAAGAAAAACAGGTCGAATTTGTTTAGTTATCCATAAATACACTTCTCATGAGAAGACAAAGGATAACAGTCTAAACCAGGAGTAGGGAATCTGCAGCCTCCAGGTCACATGTGACTTCCTTGTCTGTGACCTTTTTACTGAGTTAGAATTTTACAGAAAACAAAATCCTTTTATTAAGGAGATTTGTTCTGTGAAGCTTGGATTAAGTTAAAGGGCCTCACTTGAGGACCTAGAGGATCACATATGACCTTGAGGCCATATTTTGATTTTTGAAAATTGTTCATTCAACAATGCCAGGGAGCATTGGATGGGAGCACCTGAGACTTAGAGTGTCGTTAAGGGAGTCAGAATCTTAGAGAACTCATCAATTAAAGGACGCAATTAAAAAGTTCTATGGATCTAGTATTCTTGTTCTTGTTTGACTGGGTCATTGTTATGTCTGTCCTTCTTTTCAAAGAGGACCATGACATCAGTGAAATGATGACATGACTTGCAGTTGACTTTGATTTGAGCCCCTGGCCCTTTTTGGCTAAGGCTTTTTCAGGTTCTCAGTTAGAGTGAGATAGCACCCATTCAGTGAATAGGCCTCTTTAAGCAGTGAGTCAAGGAATGGCCCCTTTAATTAGAACAAAAGGAAAATTAAATCACGTTGGGAAGGAAAGAGCCTCAGGCTTGCTGTTCCAAAGTGAAAGAGTTATCATTGACATTCACTCTAAGCCAGGAGGGCCCAAAATACAACTATTAAGTCGAGCTTGGGCAGAGACCTATCATAGTCCAGCCTATGAGCTTCCAAAGGAAGACTCATTTGAACTAACACAGAAGTAAACAGAACCAGAAAAAAAATGACAATGGAAACAGCAAAAAGACAGAAACTGAATGCTATATAATTGCAAAGACAAAGCTTGGGGATGGAGAAGAGCTTATTGGTTGACTGGTCACTGACATCAGCAACCACTGAGTAGCCCTGCTTGGAGCTACCTCATAACAAAGAATTAAAAGACAAAATAAAAAAAAAACTCACGAAGTAAAGACAAAAAGGTGTCAACTGAATTTGATCCACAGAGTAGCAGAAAACCAAAACTCAATTCCTGAGGGGTTAGTAACAAAAATAAATATAAAGGTAAAAAATGAAATTGATTAAAGGATATATTACGGAAAATGGGAGGGAAGATGAGGTACATGTTTAAGCATAATTTCAGGTTACAAAACAAAGTTATTTATAAACATAGAAAGAACAGGAAGAGCTGAGTGCAATTGAAATACCTTTAGTAGTAAATCAGTATTTACTAAATAGGTATTATATACCATACCCAGTGTGAAGGAACTTAAATACAAATGCAAGCAGAAATAAATGTAATTCCTGTGTCTTATAATTTAATATGAAAAGATAGTGCCTAACAGGGAGCAGCAGTCTTTAGGGCATAGTGGTAGATTTCTGCTTCAGAGTCATCATAGATAAAACTCTAAGGAAAGTCAAAGGTACAGTTTGGAGATAAATAAAAAAAAGGTGACTTGGGACTCAGCCTTAAAATAATGACTCTGGGAGGAACAAGTGAAAACAAAAGAAATAGAGGCTGCAAAAGCAGGAGATACTTAAAATGTTAAAGTAGGTCAGGGAGAGAGTAGGTTTCCAGAGTCAATAAGTTTCTATGGTGTGGAAGCCAAAATCCTATGGAGATTCCACCTAAACTGACCAAAAGGTAGCACCACCACCACAACACACACACACACACACACACACACACACACACACACACACACACTGACCACAGAGTTTGGTTTTTGAATAAACTCAAATCAGAATACAGATAAAAAGAAGAAGAGGGAGAAAGAATAGATTCAGGGATCAGTAACAAATAGGACAATTTTAAGCTCAAGGAGAGAATAATGTAAAGATTGGGAAAACAAAAAAATTAAAATGTGAAATAAACAGGGAGAAAGGAGTACAGAAAAGAAAGAAAAAATGAAAGGCCAGAATTGGGGAAAATAATTAACTAATATAATGGTGAATGTAAATGGACAAACACCCATAAAGTGGAAGAGGTTAGTAGAATGTATTATAAAGGAAAATCAAACAATATTCTATTTATAACACACATGAAATATCAGGAATCCAAGAGAAGTAAAATAATGAGTTTCAGAAAATATCTTTTGCTTCACTTGAATGCATTTCACTTGAACCCCAAAAGTTAGGAATGGCAGGCATTATTTAAATCAAAACAACAACAACAAGTTTAGACTTTAAAAAGACAAAGGGAAACTGTATTTTGAGGAAACATAATATAGGTAGCACACTGGTCCCAATATTTTTTATGTACCCAATGGGGTAGCTTCTACACACCTCAAGAGAGAGAAATAAAGTAATTACCTGGAAAAATTGACAGGGGGATTATAATAAGAAATCTCAAGTTACCACTAGAATGTTTATTTAGAAAAAAATGACTGGCAGTCATTGAACGGAAAAATAAAGGTATACACATATACAGACGGAGAAACAGAAATATAGATAGGTAGATAGATAAATAGATAGACAGATAATAAATTGATAGATGGATGGATGGATAGGCAAGTAAATAGACAAATTTGAAAAATATGATTGGTCCCTCAAAATTATTGAATGGAAAAAAGAGTATCTATCTATCAAACATTATCTCTACCTATCTAGAAAAACATAGATGCCTTTGCAGCATTCTCTCTCTCTCTCTCTCTCTTTCTTTCTCTCCCTCCCTCCCTCCCTCCTCTTCTCTCTCTCTCCCCACTCTCATTTATGATGCCTAAAGATTCAAAATAAAAGAAAGAATTAGTAACTTTAGGAAACTTCAAGGATGTAAAAATAAATTCACACATGTAATCAGCATTTCTGCACATTATGAATAAACCTCAGAAGAAAATAACAAAGTGAAACTCCATTTAATTCCATTTAAAACTACTATATAAGATACCAAATAGTTTCAGGGCTAATTACCAAGGTACAAACTTTAAGTCAATTTCAAACCATTGTTTTCAGGAAAAAAATCTAGATAATTGAAAAAAATTCATGATTGGAATGAGTCACTATAGTAAAATTGATAATACTTTTAAAAACTTATTTATTCAATCATATCAATCAGACTACAAAAGACCTATTTTATGTTACCAGAAAAATGATAGCTATATATGTGTATGTATACATTTATGTATGTGTGTATATAAGTATATATATTTGCATGTATATATGTATACATCTGTGCATGTGTATGCAATAAGGGACAAATGCCTCAAACAAAATAATAAAACTTCCACAAAGCAGTAATTCTTGAAAAACAATTTTATACTGGTCAAAAATAGGGAGATCAATAAGTCAAATGAATATGCTCTATATCAAAAAAAGTAAATGTGTGTGCATATATACAGAGAGAGACAGATACACACATATGTGTGTATGCATGAATATGCATATCCATACACACATTCATACATATATGTATGCATGCATGTGTGTGCGCGCGCACGTGTGTGTGTGTGTGTGTGTGTGTGTGTGTAATTGCAGCCATCTCTGGAGCAGAGGGGAAGGGAAGAAAAAAGAAATTTATATGAATTTTTTTGTAGATTTGAAAGAACAAATTGTACATTGCAAATTTACAGTTACATATGCAATCATCTGTTTTATTGCTTGCTTTATTCAGTAAATTATAAATTACATGTGTATACATACCTATATATGAGTATATATGTATGTGTGTATATACATGTGTGTATGCATATGTATATATGTATTGTGTGCATGTGTGTATATATGTATGTATATGTGTGTAAATATATCTAAGATTCTAGCATTAAAAAGAAAGACCCCAGGTATTTACATGAAGATTTATTATTTGACAAAAAGTATTGTGAAAATTGATAGTAACATAAAAAAAAACTTGATTCATTTTAAAATCCTATACTTTTTTTTTTTAACAAGATAAACTCCAAATTAAATCTTTACCAAGAGGGAAACATCACACCATAAGGAAATTAAAGACACAGGGAAATTATATATATCTCCAGTCTACCAATACATTATGTGTTCAAGACCAAACAAAGGATAAAATGGAACACATAAGATAATTAAATTTACATAATTTTTTAAAAATTACACAAAATAAAATGAAACTTCGATTTCATGAGAAAAAATAAATTGATAAAAAAAAAACAACTTTGTGGCAAGTTTCCATGGTAAGGAACTCGATAAAAATATGTAAGGAACTGATTCCATTTTCTAAGACCAAATGTCATTCCCTCATTGCTAGATTACCAAGTGGTATAAATTAGGCAGTTTTCAAGGCAAGAAAAGCAAATAATCTACAATATAAAAAAAGTTTGTCTCTGTTTTCTCATCTCTAAAACAAAGATAACAATAACACATGCCTCTTAGGCTTGCTATATCAAATGAGATGAGAATTAGAAGGTGCTAAAGACTATGCCTGACAGTGTATAAAATTTACCTGTTTTTATTGCTGCTGCAGCTTCTACCACTACCACCACTACAACCACCACTGTTACGATGACTACTACTACTACTGCTGCGTAGATAAATTCAAATAAAATTCTGATATTCTACCTTACACATGTCAAATTTTCCCTTAGAGTGAGATGTACAATGAAGATTTTATAAGAAAGGATTTGTTTTTTCATTTAGCTCTAAAATGGGCTTATCTTTCAGGAATTCTAGAGGATAGGGAGACTTGAAAGGATTCTGTGGGATAGACACTTACTGGAATGTATATGATTGTCTATCCGTGTAAATTCTAATTACTGTTTGCATTTTTAGGAGGGGAAGCTTGTCATGAATGTGTTCATGAACTATTTGAGTGTTTCTAGAATCAGGTACGATTTTGGAATTGTGTGCGGTTTCCCTAAGTTGATATAAATGTTGTATCAAAATGTATCTTAGATACTAAACATAAGTTTGCTTTTATTGGTTTTTCCCTGATTAAGTCAAGTGGTAGCACAAAGCAAAAGTAAGACTGAGTAATTCTTCAAGTTCAATCAGTTAATTAAAAATAATAAGCACCTGCTATGTAACAACCACTGTGATAAGCTTTGGGGATACTGAGAAACTTAAAAAGCAGCCTCTACTCTCAAGGATCCCTTATTCTAATGAGAAAAACAACACTGAAATACATACAAACAAGATGATGAATAAAGGGTAAATTAAAAATTAACAGCTGAGGCCATGATATAGAATTAATGATAATTTGGAAAAAATAATTCACATGGAAAATGGGATTTTAGCTTCCACCTGAAGGAAGCCATGGAACCCACAAGGAGGGACATATTCTTGCAATAGAGGCTAAATAGTGATAATGTCCAGTCAGGCCATAGAGTGTCCTGTTCTAGGATCAACAATGAAGTCAGTTGCAATAGATTTCAGACTATTTTCTAATTGGGTTAATATGTCATAATAAAATGATTCAAACATTTGCTTAAAAGTTAAATTTATTTGGTGATACTTGGTCACAGTGACTATCAACTGAAAAAATGATTTCATAAATCTAAATATATATATTTATAACTATGTATATATATATATGTGTGTGTGTATGAGTATGTGCTTGCATATGATCAGTACAGAAGAAGTACTATTGGCTGTACTTATTAAATCATTTACAATGCCACTGACCAATTTTACAATATTTTCATGGAATTTGTCTATTGCATTTTTATCTTCCTTAATACTACCCAAGTTACTTTTCAAACTAAACTGAAGTTGTTGCTTCTCTTAATAAATATTTTCAAAAGCAATTGAAAATCTTCATTTGGATTACAATCAGTTTATTTATTATGTTTGCGTGTTTGACTTTTCAAGTAATTGAGTGCCACAAAATTTCTTCACAATGATATACCTATCATGCTTTCACCAACCCAGAGAAGAATGAGTATGTATCTAGAATAGTGTCATCTATAGTGTTAGAGCCTGCAGAGAGGTCATGAAGAATGAATATTTGGAAAAGACCATCAAATATGACAATTAAGAGGTCATTGCTATGGCTGGAGCTGGTAATTTAGTGTAAATGAAGATTTAAGGAAAAAATCATATTACGAAATTAGAAAAATAGAATTATGTTGGTGCCCTTGTTAGAGAAGTTTAAAAGAAAAATGTTTGGTGGAGAAAGAAGGCAACGACATGTGTGATTCACAATACAACCTCATCCCTATCTGCTCATATTTTGCTGCTTTCTCTTTTCTGTTAGGGAAATAGAAATATGAACATCATAGGTGTGTGTGTGTGTGTGTATGTGAGTATTTATGAGTGGGGATTGGAAGGGAGGTTTAACTTGTTACACTCCTGGTGTGCAGAACTCGGAAGACAGACTATGGGAAACTCAGGGTGAGTGATAACAAATTATTACTGTCTTGAAAGAGTTGAAGACTGGGCAACTAGTCAGCCAGAAGGGTAAGGAGGCAAAAGCTGTAGTGGGAGTATGGGAAATGGCCAACCTTTCCACAACCTTTCCTTTAATAGATCACACAAAGCTTGGATTCCTTTGATGTTAAGTCCTACAACTAGCATCTCAGTAGACTATATTCTGCACTCTGAAGGTCATTTCCCTAGCAATTATTTAACTTCAAAAGTTACATATCAGTTAAAGTATAGGTGTCAATGAGTTCCTCACAATAATTCAATCATAAATCAAGAACAGTCCTACCCCCACCTCTGGAACTGTGCAAGGTTCTTGAAAAAAATGGAATGAATGAATAATGAATGAATAAAACAGATAGTGGATAGAGGACCTGAAGAGAAGAAGACTTGAATACAAACCTGTCCTCAATTACCTACTATGTGACCCTTGGCAGGTCACTTAATCTGTGTGCTTTGGTTTCCTTATCTGTCTTTATCTATCCTTATCCATCAAATGAGTCCAGTGCCATATCCTACCTCCCAGGGTTATAGTGAAGTTAAATGAGATAATTTTTATAAAGCATAATGAAAACCTTAAAGTGCCATATAAATTCTATCATCATCACTATCCTTATCATCATCTCATAATGTAATATTACTATATTATAGACAGTACAAAATGGCAATGAGGACTTTACATTCAAATGGGGGAGAAAATGTATAAAAGGGAGTGGTAACCATTAAGGCACAATACTGACTGATGATTTGCCATGTATGTGAGTGGATCAATAGAGGACATGACTGAGCTTCCATTTCATATTAATGCTGGCACTATTGATTTCAAAATTTTAAAGCATGATGGGACAGAAGGGTAGATAACAAAAGCCAAGTATTTGCCCAGAAGACATTAGGGTTAATAAATAGAAGCATAACAGAGATGACTAAACCATAATGGGCTATTCTAGTCAATCTTGGTCATGACATCAGGGATGGCAAAGTTGGAATCTCAGAGGTAAAAAATGGATCAACTATACTATATCATATCATATCACATCACATCATATCATACAATATGTCATATCAAATCATTGGATTGCATTATACTCTACTATATTGTAATGGATTGTATTGTATCATATTCTATTATATCATGACATCACATTGCAGTATATCATAAAATAACATGGCATAGAAGAATACCTGTTTAATTACTTTCTATTGCAACACATTTTTTCATACCACATTATATTGCGATTTATCGCTCTTCTTGGTCTGATCTGGTCACCATGGTGACTGATGAAATGACAGGCTATAAAGTGGTGTATGACTGAGTCACTTAAATATTCTAGGTGATATAAGGTATTCCCCAATGTAAATGGCAGTAAATTTATTCTACAATTTCAAGATCATAAATTTCAAGCAAAGAACAAAGGAAGGAGCCATATGCTTGCCAAACATCTTTGTTACTGCCATGTAGGATTCCCAGCTCAAAGCCTGATTGTAGGAGGAATGATCGTTAGGCATGGTAATGTTCATTTAATTCTTTGTTTATTAGTAATATATTAATCATCAAACCTCAGAAAAAATAAAGATCCTCCTAAAAGAGGACTTAAAATCAATATAAAGAGGTCAACTGAACCAGAAACACAGGGAAAATGTAACCAACATAGAAAGCCATTGCCCACATTATAATACGCAATTGAATGGAAAGCCCAAATATCTGGTTCATGAGTTAACATTTTGGGGGAATAGAAATTAAGCTGGACAATGAACTGGGATAAGAATTACATATGAGGAGAAGAACAGTACACTAATGTTAATTATATCCTTTATACTTTAGCCCTAAATAGAAGCTAATAGTGGAAAAATTTCAGGCTTGGGATTTGACATGGAGTTTGTTGAGAAAGGATGAAGCTAAAAGAGAGAAGCCAGAAGCAGGCTATGTTTCCCTAGGATAACTCTAATTTCTTAGGAAGGGTTACCTACCTGTATTCTAGATTAAGAATTAGTTTACCTCCTTACAACATTTGTGTATTATTTCTAGTCTAATCTCTTGCAGGAGTTTGCAACATTGATACATGAACTTATCTTCTTTGTATCTATGTACCTATCTATGGCCTACCTATGGATTCATTTATTTATATTTCTTTTATAACTGTATTTCAATGTGATTAATTTCCTTTTCAATTCCATTTCGACTCTACTATGCAACTAGATGGCAGAATAGAGTGTTGACCTTTGTAGTAAGAAAGACTTGACTTTAAATGTAACTTCAGATACTTACTAGCTGTATGAACTTGGATAGATCATTTAATCTGTTTGCTTCAATTTCTTCAAATTTAAAATGTGGATCATAATACTTACCACCAAGAATTGTTGAGTATTAAATAAAATGATTTATAAAGTGCTTAGCACATTGCCTGATACATATGAGGCAATATACAAATGCTAGTTTACTATCACCATCATCAGCAATCATCAATATCATCATTATCCTCCCCTAGACTTGAAAAGATATGCCACATATACACGATGACAACCTCTCTCTCTCTCTCTCTCTCTCTCTCTCTCTCTCTCTCTCTCTCTCTCTCTCTCTCTCTCTCTCCCTCTCTCTCTTTTTTCTCTCTCTCATGCCCTCTTCCGCACGAATGTTTCAGAACTTCTGCTCTAAGGCCAAGTAGAACACGCACTCCTTTTCCATATGATAACTATTCATGTACTTGAAGTCAAGTATCATCCCTGCCTACTTCAACCCCACTCAAATAATCTCAGTCATTCTCTCAAAATGTGAATTCAAATCCTGGCTCAGACATCACTATATGCATGACCCCTGACAAGTCATTCAGCTTCTTTCACCCTCAGTTTCTTTATTTGTAAAATAGAAACTATATAGTTCAAAGGGTTGTTATGAAGAATGAATGAGGTAAATCAAGGCAAGTGGAGTCAATAAGGATTTAATAAATTGTTTTTAATATGCCAGGAATTGTTAGAGATTCAAAGAAAGGCAACAATCCATGCCTTCAAAATCTATTGGAGAAGACAATGTGGGAAACCTCTGTACAAATGATACATACAGAATAAAATGGAGGTAATGAATTGAATAAAGAAGTAAGCATTAAAGGGGAAATGGTGCTTTCAGGAGGTAATATTTTGGTTGAGACTTTGAAGGAAGTCAGGGAAGCTAAGAGCTACAAATGAGGAAGGAGAAAATTCTACAAATATGGAATAGCCAATGAAATTACTGAGTAAAGGGAGACGGAGTGTGATTTGTGAGGCATAAGCAAGGACATCAGTGGCACTAGATTATAGAATATTGAATAGGAGTAAGGCATAAGAAGAGTAGAAAGGCAGAAAGGGACCAGGTGATGTTAACATCTGTCCAATTTCCAAACTTTCAGTGAATTATGAAAATCATGGTTAGTTATTATGACCTCTATTAGTTATGCTAAAGGAATTCTGTTGTTGTTTTGTTTCATTGTACAGCTAAGTGGTGCAGAGGATGAAACACTGCTCTTGGAGTCAAAGAGATGTGTGTTAAAATCTAGTCTCACACACTTACTGACTGTGTGATGCTGGGACAATCACAAAGTCTGCCTGTGTTGGTTTCTTCATATGTAAAATAGGGATACTAATGGCTCCTACCTCCCAGGGTTGTTGTGAAGATTATATGAGATATTTGTGAAGCTTGTAGCACACTGCCTGCCATACAGTAAGTGCTTAATACATGGTAATTTCCTTCACTTATTCTAGGACATTTGTCTAGTCAGCAATGGAATTTCATTAAGGGAATTTTTTTGTGTAAGAGGAAAGTTATTTGTAAAATACTTGTCCCTAAAATGTATCTGCTCATTTTCTCCTCTAACCTAATCTTTACTGTAAGTTCTTTGTGAGTTGGCAGAAATTATGACTTGAGATAGTGAGTAGAGTTGGAGATAATGCTGCAGATGTTGAGACATTTTGTTGTTATTTTTGCTACTGTTTTTTAAATTGTTTAAATATATGATTAAATTTCCTTTAGAGTAATCTATTTTTAATTTTGTTTCATGATCCTCAATATCTTTCTTGGTTATGATATTTTACATTTCCCAGGATATTTTGTTCCACTTTATCAGCTTTTACAAAGGGAAATTTCTTTCAGAAGAGGATGACATCTCAGAAAAACAAGTGCAGTGCATGCTCTGAATTAACTCTCTAAATCTTCATTTCCATAGGTGGGTTGGCTTGCTGCATGGCATCTGTTTCTTTTACTAGGGGTTTGTAGTAACTGTCAGGTTTTGTTCTGTGTGTGTATGTGTGTGTGTACATGCACATGCATGCATGCTCATGTGCACATACACAGGTCAGGAGCCCCAATCCAGGGTGTTCAATTAACCTTTTAAGATCTCCCCCAAATAAATCAAACTCCTTAACTCATAGCACTTATCGTTTACAAAAGAGTACTTAATTAAATACATCTTCCACATGGGGAGAAGCCACCTTCCTCTCTGCACACCAACTCACTAGGGAGCGTGGGCTCAATATTGAAGTCATAGGGGGAAAATCATTCTTTTCCTCTTCTATCAAGGGAAGTATCATGAAACATAACTGCAAATCAAAATTCCAAGACAAATGTCCTTAGAATTCAGGGAGAGAGCAAAAGTCTCAATGATCCTTGAGGGATGTGACCAAGATCCTGAAATATTGGTGCCTATATACTGAAGATAAATATTGGGATAAACTGGGAGATAAAAAAAGGTGTGGCTTTTGGTAAATGAATTATATCATCTGTTAGATTCTTGTTTTTTTCTAATTATTCTTGCTATGTATTGAGCTCCTTTTATTTTTTATGCTACATGAGGAAGGATTATTCGCCATCAGTACCCTCTTAATTGTGTTGCCTTCAGACAAAGCCCCAGTTACCCTGCTCTTGTTAAAGTTCCATTTGATTTTCCCAAAAAAATCTCTGTGGACCTAAAGCTATTTTTTTTTGCTTGGGCATTTGTTTGTTTTAATGAGAGTTCTTCAAAAGGGGAAACTAGATCTTCTAACACACAGCTTCTCATCGGCATAATAAAAGAAAAACTTGGTCATGAATGTTTCTAAGTATATCACTTTTCATGTATCATTTTGTGTAATTAAGAAAGTTTACAAGAATACAAGGATTTTTTTTCATTTTCTTTTGAATGCAGTTCATTTGCAGAGAGGAATTTAATAAATTGCTAAGGGCTGGCAGAGTGGCACAGTGCATAGACTTTTGCCTTAACAAGCAAGAAGGCCATTGCTTAAATCCATCTCAGACAAGGTCTGGCTGGGTGATACTAAGCAAGGCCCTTTCCTTCTCAGCTGTCTTGGTAATTATCCAAGCCCATCAGATTGCAAAATCAGAATTTCTTTGAAACAGTCTTTCCCCAATTAGTACTTCATACATCAGTGAAATCTCATTTAGTTAAAAAATTATTCGGCGTGTTTCACATTCTTTCCCTCTTTCATGGTGTGAACATATTCTCGATGGTTGAAGACTGTGAATCCTCTACACCATAGAAGTTCTTGAGAGTCACTACATAAAGCAACAAGAACAAATAGAATAATCAGACATTGATTGATTTTCAGAAAGAGGTGCTTTGTCTATCCTAGGATATATACATACATGATACATACATATTATATATACACATGTGTGTTTACATATGTCTATATGTATATAGCACATATATGCAAGTGTGTATGTTTGTATGTATATATACACATATGCACATATATGTATATGTGTGTAGACTATGATACATACATATACATACACGTTTGTGTGTGTGTGTGTGTATCCAAACCTTCAGGAATGCTCTGAATACTTCTTCCCACAACTAAGCCTGATGGAGGGCTTTTATAAAGGTATACGATGAGTGTTACTGATAATATTTCAATCCAAGTAGCACATATTTTTGAAGGATGATATGAGATACTTTCAGAATACTGGAAAAAATATCAATCAAAATTAGGCTGCCATCAGCCAACAGTTCATCAGTTCATGTCAATTCTAGGACTTGCTGGGATTATTGGTTGCCATGACAACCAACCTTACTGTTAAATCTCACATTCTTATCCTGTCCTCTGAACAAAGCTCAAAGTTAGCATCCTTTTATGCCTGCCTTCATAAACTTCACTCCTTCCCTGGATGGGTGGTCTTATCTTTCACTGATACATAAAGAAAGCCTTCCATGCCTTCTCAACTCAGGTGATTCAGGTTTGTCTTTCAATATTTTCTTATTCCTACCCAATATTGTGGAACTTTCTCATGAGTTCTTTTAATATTCAGTAGATACCAAGGATACATTCAGCTTATTCATCTATTTATTCCAATTTTACTTTGGACATAACTGTCACCCCACCTAGCATGCTTTTACTGGACACTAGAACTAAGCACAAATTTTGGAGAACTAGTCTATTCTTAAAAAACCAAAGGATAGGTCATGTGTTCTACCCTAGCTAATTTTAGATAAGCTTTTTTTCTAGAATTCTACAATTCATAGATACTTTTCAATTTAGTGAGCTGTAAAATGTATCCAATCATTTCCAAAAAGTGTGAGAATTTGAGTCAAATAATTACATCTTTGTGAGTACTTTTTAGTGGCAACCATAGATGTTATGTTTGAAATTCAGGGTTTTACCAAGAGTCTTTGTTATTTGTCTGCCTGTGTGTTTTAATTGGAAACAACTACTAGGAATGTGATCATCAATGCCTATGAGAGGTTATGTGATTGGATAAAAAGAACATTTTTTCAATGCATCTGAAGACAGGAATATGCACCTGATGCCCATTCACAGACTTTTGGCTCTGGACATAGCCCATCTCCCCAGCGTTTTCACAGATTTCAGAGGCAGACAAGACCTTAGAGACTATACGTTCCAATCCTTACCTAAAGGAAAATTTCCTCAAAACAAAATACTCAATAATTATTGAACCTTTACTGCAAGACCTTCAGTCAGAAAACCCATAACTTCCTATATCAGCTGATTACACTGAAGGATTTCTTAAATTGTTAAAATGTTTATTTTTACTTTTATTTTCTGACGTCAAGCCAAAATTGGCCCCTTTGCCAAATTAATTCCTTGTTCCTGCTCCTACTATCTGGAACTAAAGAAAAAAAAATGTTGCCCATGAATATGACAATCATTTGATTGTTTTTTTATTTTTGTTCACTTGGCTTTTAGTTATGTCCAACTCTTCATGACCCTATTTGGGGTTTCCTTGGCAAAGAAATTCTCATTCTCATTCACAGCTCATTTCACAGATAAAGAAATGGAGGCAAACACAATTACCTGAAATGATTAAGGTCACTCAGCTAGTAGGTGCCTGAGGTTGGATTTGAACTCAGATCTTTCTTACTCCATGCTACATACTCTTTTTACTCTGCCATAGAGCTGCCATTCTTTGACTACTTGGTATCAATTGTCTTGTATCACCTATTCAGAAACAACATGGTCAACAACTCCACTTCTTTCAGAGTCTGCTCCACTCCTCTGGATACACTATCCAACTTATGAAGGTGCTTAGTGAAATGCAGTACACATAATTGCCAAGAATCCTCCTAATGTGGTCTACCTAGTATATTTTGTAACTATTGCTTTCATATTTCTGGATTCTCTGCCACTTTTTTTGCCAGGTAATCATGGTTAAGTGATTTGCCCAGGGTCACACAGCTAATAAGTATCAAGTGGGTAGGTTGTATTTGAACTCGGGTCCTCCTGACTGCAGGGCTGGTGTTCTATATACTGTACCACCTAAATGCCCCAAGTCTGTAACTCGGTGCAGTCTCATACTGTTTTATCTCCTTCTCCTATTCCCTCAAATTCTTTGTGAAGCAGATCTTAGGATATAAGCTCAAAAATCTCAGATTATTAGACGTTTTTAATAGGAGGGGCCTTTTTGGACATGATTATCAATTAAACATAGTGTTGCTAGAATGCTGGTATAATTTACAGAAAATCCTGAATTCAAGGTCTACCTTTGTCAGATATTAGTGGAGCTACCCTGCCCTGAGCAAATCCTTTCATCTCTCAGGATTCTAGATAACTCTCTTAAGCTAGAAGTTGCAGTGCCAGCAAGTATGGGTAGAATTTTCACATCTGACACTTCTGTATGTAAATGAATCAAGGGTCCAGTTCAGACTGCTGTTAGCAATCCAATAGGCAATTTTGCATTTTTTCTACTATTTCCTACCTGTGTGGCCTAAAGCAAGTCACGTTAAGTTTCCAATCAGTCAAACAAAAGAATTGGGGAAATTGGTCTCTTAGGTCACTTTCAACATGGACATTATGTGGGTTAGGACGTTCTACTTCATCAAGTCTCATCTGGTCCTAAACGTAACTTTTCTTTGGTTCATCTTTGGGTTTGACATTTCATGATTCTTTTGTTACTTCGCAATAATCTTAAAATCCCTATGTTCTGTTCTGTGCAGGAGATGACCTTCCTTTTTGACCTTGGACAATTTACTTATAACCTTTACGTGCCTCAGCAGACCCACTTGTATAAAGTGCTTTGCAATAAAAACAATCGACTAATATAGCTCCTCTAGAGAGTGTGCAGAAATACAGTTAATTAGTGAGACATTAACTGTGCTCATATGGTTGCATAACCCAGAATGATTCTTAGCAATGGCCAGACACACTTCATTTTAATTATTTGACATTTATGGTGTGCCTTTTGTTTCAGAATGCTATGTTGCAATTTGTTTTAGTTATATTTTCAAAATATTTCCAGCCGCGGCCAGAATGATTTTGGAAGTAGAAAATGTAAGAGCAAAGGTAATGAAGAATTTCACAGCAGGCAGATTTCTTAGTGGCCATCGAGTTCAAACCCTGCTTGAGAAATAATTACTTCTAGTGTAAAGGGGTAGGTCAGGCAACTCCCTAATTAATTTGATGAGTGTGGTGGGTGGTGAACCTCTGTTTAAGATGTGCTCAAGAAGCAGAATATCATAGTTGAGAGGGTGTTGGATGAGAAGAGAATTGAGTTAAATACTCACTGTGTCATGCTAGGAAAGGCATTCACCCTCTCTGACTCATTTTTAAATGTTTGCTCATTTTTCCCCTGCTGTATCCACAAATCCTTTTATAAAAAAAATTTTTACTTGATACTAAAACAAATACACAATAAGAAAGTAAAATAAACATATTGTAAACTTAAATACAAAATAAGAAAAGATAAAGAAAACACTCCCCTGTGCACAGCAGAATGTAAGAGGATTCAAAAATATACAGTAATTTTCTATTTCAAGAAAGATTATATATATATGTGTATATATACATATACACATATATATGTATGTATATACTACACATTGCGTTCTGAACTGTCATCTTTGCCTCCTTGTAAGTTTACTTTTAACTTTATTCTTTGTACTCCTTTCCACTCCACACTGATAAAGGCTATAAGTAAGTGAACACACATATACATATACATATACACACATACACATAATATGCACACATAAATACATACACATACTATACAAACATACATAGGTGGTACACATACACACATATATACACAAATACATATACATACATACACATATATACATATTAATATATTTAGCAATCTAGAATCATACTCATATATAGACATATGCATTTATTTGCATTTATGTAAAACAGTGGTATACTTATTTCTTCTCTTTCTGAGGGTGGAGAACTTCATGAGGTCAAGTATCTTCATATAATTCTAAGTTCACCAAGTTGAATTTCCTCATGTTTAAAATGAGTATTTTAGACTCAGTGACCTCTATCGTACATTCTGGCACTAAATTTATGATCTTATAAATCTATGAACTTTATTTTTTTATCCATTGATTTCATATTGTTATTCATCCTTTGTTTTCAAAAAGAACTATTTTTTTTAAGATTTAAATTTATTTATTTTCAGTTTTCAGCATTCATTTCAACAAGATTTTAGGTTCCAAATTTTCTCTTCTCCCCACCCTGAGATGACATGCATTCTGTTGCCCTAGTGTGCCCTCCCTTTTTTCATCCCCCTTCTTTTCCCATTCCCCTTTACTTTCTTGAAGGGTAAGATAGATTTCTATACCTCATTGCCTGCATATCTTACTTCCTAGTTGTATGAAAGAACAATTTTTTTAACATTTGTTTTTAAAACTTTGAGTTCCAAATTCTCTCACTTTTCTCTCTCCACCCACCCTAATTGAGAAAGCACATAATTCAATAGAGATTATACATGAGTCGTTATGCAAAATAACTCTATAATATCATGTCGTGAGACACTAATTATATTTCCCTCCATCCTATCTTGCCCCCTGATTATTCTATTTTCTCCTTTGACCCTGTCCCTTTTCTAAAGTGTTTGCTTCTGACTGTCCCTTGCCCCCACCTGCCCTCTTTTCTATCACCTCCCCCTTTACCACATTCCCCTCTACTTTCCTATAGGTTAAAATGCCCAATTCAGTGTGTATTATTCCCTCCTTGAGCCAAATTCAATGGGACTAAGATTCACTTATTCTTTCTCACCTCGCTCCTTTTCCCCTCCATTGTAAAACTTTTTCCTTGCCTCTTTTATGTGAGACAATTCACCCCATTCTCTCTTTCTCCTTCTCCAATATATTCCTTTCACCTTCCTCATCTAATATATTCCTCTCTTACCCCTGAATTTTATTTTTTGGATATCATCCCTTCAAATTCAACTCTCCCTATGCCATCTATCTATCTATCTATCTATCTATCTATCTATCTGTCTGTCTGTCTATCTCCTCCAAGTACCCTAATATTTACAAAGGCCTCATGAGTTACAAATATCATCTTTCCATGTAGGAATGTAAACAATTCCACTTTAATAAGTCTCTTACGATTTCTCTTTTCTGTTTACCTTTTCATGGTTCTCTTGATTCTTGTATTGAAAGTCAAATTTTCTATTTGGGTCTGGACTTTTCATCAAGAATTCTTTAAAGTCCTCTATTTCATTGAATATCCACTTTTCCCTCTGAAGGATTATACTGTTTTTCTGGGTAGGTAATTCTTCATTTTAATCCTAGCTCCTCTGACCTCCAGAATATCATATTTAAAGTCATTCGTTCCCTTAATGTAGAAGCTGCTAGATCTTCTGTTATTCTTATTGTATTTCCATAATATTTGAATTGTTTCCTTTTGTCTGCTTGAAATATTTTCTCCTTGACCTTGGAATTCTGGAATTTGGCTAAAATATTCTTAAGAGTTTTCCTTTTAGGATCACTTTCCACAGGCAATGGGTGGCTTCTTTCAATTTCTTTTTTACCTTCTGGTTCTAGAATATCAAGATAGTTCTCCTTGAAAATTTCTTGAGAGATAATGTGTAGGCTTTTTTTTAGATCATGGCTTTTAGGTAGCCCAATGATATTTAAATTATCTCTTCTGGATCTATTTTCCAGGTCAGTAGATTTTTCCAGTAAGATATTTCACATTGCCATTTTTTTCATCTTTAGTTCTGTTTCATAATTTCTTGATTTATTATGAAGTCATTAACTTCCATTTGCTCCATTTTAATTTTGAAGGAATTATTTTCTTCAGTGAACTTTTGGAACTACTTTTCCATTTGGCCAATTTTGCTGATACAGCATTCTTCTCCTCATTGGCTTTTTGAACTTCTTTTGTCATTTGGGTTAATCTATTTTTAAGCTGTTATTTAAGGTGATATTTTCTTCAGTATTTGGGGGGGGGTCTATTTTAGCAAGGTGCTGACTCTATTTTCATGATTTTCTTGCATCACTCTCATTTCCCATCCCAATCTTTACTTATCTTACTTGATTTGCAAAATCTTTTTTGAGCTCATACATGGCCTGAAACCAATTCCTATTCCTCTTGGAGGCTTTTGAAGTAGGAGCTTTGACTCTGCTGTCCTCCTCTGGCTGTATGCCCTGATCTTCCTTGTCATCAAAGTAAGATTCTACAATCTGAGTTCTTTTATACTGCTTACTTCTCTTTCCAGCCAAAAACTTGACTTTCCATCACTTTGTCAAGGTAGAAGTCTGCTTCCAGCCTGCATGGGTATGAGAGTGCATGTACTGCCCCAGGCTTCAGGATTTTTGTATCAGCTGCTTGATCCTCCCCCATCTGTGGGAACAGAACACTGGAAGCAGCTTCTACCATTGCTGCTGCTGCTGCTGCCTTTGTGCCAGACTCCACCACCCCTACCCCCACACCACTGCCTTGGGACTGGGGCTGGACAGGGTCAGACTACCTCCTCCTCTTTCACCCAGGTCCCACAGAGTATTCCCACTGACTTTTTTGGGTTTGTGTGTTGAGAAGTCTGGAAACTGCCACAGCTGCCAATGATTCAGTCCCCTAAGGCCTGTTCCAGCCTGTTTGTACTGGTATGGCCCATGCTGGATAGGGCTCTGATCCTTGCCTGGTGCGAAAAACCCTTGCTGTTGACTTCCCAGGTTGTCTTGGATTGGGAATTTGTTTCACTCTATCATTGTGTGAGTTCTATAGCTCTAGAATTTGTTTAGAGTCATTTTTACAGGTGTTTCGAGGGCTTTGGGGGAGAGCTCAATCTAGTCTTTACTACCTGCTTCAGCTGCCTCCATAGCCACTGGAACATTTTTTTCCCCATTCAGATATTTGAGTAAGGGCAGTCTTCATATGCTTGGGGAAGACTTCCTCCTAACATGCTGACAAGTCTGAAGCCTGTCATTTACCTTTAGCCCCCCTGTGGGACAATTTAACCAGGCTGTGACTCTGGTGCCTTTTACAATTTTTTTGAGCAACACACAAGTGAAAGTTGAAGGCCAGATAAACACAAAGCAGAGATAATCAGTCCTGAAAGTGTTCAGCCAACCTTCCTTGAATACCTCTTATAGTGATCGCTTATACTACTCCTCAGAAAGAAAGGGTTCTTAAACGTGTGTGTGTGTGGGGGGGGGATTCTTCTGATAGTTTGGTGAAATTTCTGAATTCTCAGAATAATGATTATAATGAATAAAAATAAATAGGATGATAAAAAATATACATATCTGTGTGTGTAGGGTCTTTGTACACTGTCTTGTGAGTGTGTGTATAGGCATTTAATTTTATGAGCATTGATCAAGAACCCTTGAAGGCATATGTGGGCATCTGTGTTCTATACAAAAGATAGCTATATCTATATACTATATGGAGGAAAGGAAGGACAGGAGACAGGGAAGGAGAAAGAGAGAGAGAGACAGACAGACAGATAGACAGACAGAGAGAGACAGAGACAGAG
>JAQQSK010000051.1:39432-50142 GCA_028658325.1 Potorous gilbertii
AGCAGATAAAGTACTGGACTTGGAATCAGGAGGACACAATTTCATGAGTTCAGATCCATCTTCAGATACTTACTACTTGTGTGACCCTGAGCTAGTAACTTAATCCCATTTGCTTCTGTTTTCTCACCTTTAAAATGATCTGGAGAAGGAAAACCCCAAATGAGGAGGGATCATGAAAAACTGGACAATGAGTAACAGCCTCTCAGTCTAGGGATAGTACACTTTGCCCTTTACCTCACACAAGGTGAATACATAAAAGCACAATTAGAAAATGAGTATTTCTTTGAAAAAAAATTGGTAGATCATCAAATCACAAAATATAAAAAATATAGACTCAATGAGGATAAGAACTGCGATGTTTGTATCATAATATTTCCAAGCCCAAGCACAGTACCTACAGCACAGGAGACACTCATTAAACATTTATTGAACTGAATCATTTCTCGGCATTGCAAGGGCTTTCAGTCGCCTTGAAGTTCAACCTGTAAAGGGTCATAAATTTTCCATGCAATAGAGCTGACACATCATCATGGAGACTTTGCATGAAGACCTTCAATGTCAGGCAACATTCTGCTCAAGGATGCTGCCCATGTCAGCTTTGCACAGCTCTCTTTCTTACAGCATTGGAGCATACTGCCTGTAAGTGCCACCTGCAACTTTTGAATTTCAGTGTTCTGAATCCCAGTTCAGTTCACTTGCTACAGTAAAATACCATGCTTGGTACCAGTTAGAGAAGTGAGAAAAGCACATAATCAGAGAATACAATATTACATGAGCCCTTCCCTTATGAAGATTACAGTCTAGAAGGGAGAAATGAACACAAGAGAACAGAAATATAAAATATTTTGTAAGTGCTTTAGAGAACAGGAAAAAAATACTACGGAAGGATGGAAGGGACATAATTTAAGGGAGAGAATGAAGAAAGGTGAAGTAAGGGAGAAAGTAAGCAAGGTGATATACACACACGCACATACATATGTATATATGTATGTATGTATATATAATATGCATATATGTATGTATGTGTATATGTGTATGTATGTGTATATATATATATATATATATGTATAGTAATAGCAACCATAAGATCATGCAGAGGAGGAAACAATATCAACCAACGCTGATTCTCCTCCTCCCATCTCCATGTCTTCCTTATCCAGCAGGAGCTCTGAGACTGCGAGGAAACACTACTTGGACCTTAAAAGACAAGTTTGTCATATACATCATCTGAGACAGTAGGACTTGCTACATTTTCTCATACTATTTGAATGATTAAGAATATTAAATGAATAATATGAAAAGAGGCTATACACAGGAGATAGGATGACTCATAGCCCAAGATCTGAAGCTAGATAATTGACAGAAACAATATGGTTTCTCATGAACATTTCAGTGATAGATTTGTCAGCCGTAAAAGGGTCTCAAGGGACTTTTATGGATCTGTTATTTCCCTCAACTGCTTATCCACATGGTAAATCAATACAACTGGGAAAAACATTTTGAAATGTTGAAAAATTGTACTCATTCTGCACATTATGTCTAGATTTTTTCATTTAAAACTTATTCACTCAGATCAAAGCTCTGCAGGACAGAGAACATCTATTGTTACACAAATTTGATTAGCAAATTGCTCTTAGGTGGTTTTTGCTTTTAGAGTTTTACTATTTTGTGTTCCCCCATAATACACACTTTCATATATTTATATTGTGTAATTTTTATGAAATGATGGGATAATGAAAAAGAATATTATTTTGATCTCTTTAATTACTATTACGATACGTGATTTTATTATTTAATTTTGGGAATTGTGGATCTTAACATTGCTTCTTCAACAATTCAAAGATCCTCAATTTTATCTGTATGAGCACACAAATATGATCGGTCATGAATCTGTAATTCAGTTAAAGTGTCTTCCTGGGTTTCCCAGGTGAATAAAATCTGTGTCCTGGTGGACAAGCTTGAGAGAGAGGCAATATAGTGAGGGGGATAGTGTTGCAATTGGAATCAGGAGACCTGTCTTCAAATACCTTCTGTCACTTAATAGTTGCATGACCTTGGGCAAGATATTGTTCAATGTGCATTTCAATTTACACACTTATAAAATGGAGGGAATGTGGACTAGGACCCTGGAAGATATAATATTAGAGATCCCTTTGTAATTCAAATCCATAGATAATATGGTGTCTGATCCTGTGGTTGTAATACCCTCTGAAGGTCACTTTGCTGCTTGATGTCCAAGAGATATTATGGAAATGGAGCCCAAATTCAGTCTTGCTAACTTAGACATGCTTCAACTGGAAGAACCCCACCAGTGAGTGGTTTTGAATGGTCTGTCATCTCCACAACATAGCAGGCATCAGAGTTTTAAAGGAACGGAGGGTCAAAGCTGTAAGGGATCTTGGTGATCATCTTGTGCAAACAATATCTGGAAAAGAATTTCCAGAACAACATCTGGACCCTGCCTGACAACCTCCATATTTCTGAGGTCAACTTTCCTTTGTCACAGCTTGGTCAGAAAGATTTTTTTCCCATTATTTTCTGCTTTTCATCATACATTAAATTTTCTAGTTTGTAATTGCCCCTATGCAAACTTAGTTCTGTCCTCTTGGACCAAAATAAATACATATTACCTCTATCTATGCATAAACAAATTTATTAGAAATGATTACATGATGAATGTATATTTTTGATAGAAACATTTTTTAAATGATGCCTCATTCCTCTAAATTTGGAACTTCATAGAATCACAAAATTTCCAAATTAGAAGGAACCTTAGTAATCATCTTATATGAAATACGCCTAAATAAATCTCTCTTTATGACAGACACCTAAAAAATAGTCCTTATCTGGCTTTTGCTTGAATGCTTCCAAGGAGGGGGACAACTGAACTTCCCCAGGCCGTTCTTTCCACTTTCAGATAACTTTAGATAATTTTAATGGTTAAAATAGTTTCTTGTTACTTGTTATTTATTTCCCACTTCCATCCCCTCCTGGTACTAAACTAGGTGAATCAGTGAATAGAGCCCTAACCTTGAAATCAGAAAGACCTGAATTCAAATTCAGCCTCACTCACTTACTAGCTGTGAGACCCTGGGCAAGTCACTTCAGTTCTTTTTGCCTTAATTCACTACAGAAGAAAATGTCAAACCATTCTATGTTCTTTGCCAAGAAAACCTCCATGGACAATATGGCCACATATAATCGAACATAACAGATACGATGAAACAACACAATTCCTGTTCTATCTTCTGAAGACAAACATTAACACACATTTACTAGTATTTACTATGGGCCAAAAATTGTGATACATGCTAGGATACAAAGTCCTAAACAATGTCTTCCTCTAAATTCTTACATTTTAATTGAGGAGACATTATGTAAATTATTAGGTATATATAAGACACAAAGAGAAGTAGATGGAGGAAAACCTTAGAATTAGGGAAAGGTTTCCTACAGAAAGGGAGGTTTGAGAAAAGGCTTAAAGAAAACAATTTTTAAAATGTTGAAATGATGAAGAAAAATATTCCCAAAGGACAGACAACTCATACCAAGTTAGTGAGACTGGAGATGGAGGGGGTGGGGAGAGCAAAGAGGTTATTAGGGCTGGATGATAATTTGATTGAAGTGAAGTAAAGAGGAATAAGACTAAAAGGAAAGAATAAGCATGACTTGATCATTTTAGAACTTAAAAAATAATGAATCAGCATGTTTTTCTTTCTTTCCCTCATTTCTTCCCATTCATAGAGAAATAAAATAAAAATTAATAAAATGTTCATAATCTATGAAAACTATACAGCAAACTTCAATATACATAGGGGTTAAATTTAGTTATTCCAATGGAAAACAAATTTTGCAAACCAGGAAAAAATAACTAAATACAAAGGAGAGGAATTAAAGAAAAAATCTACAAAGTTATTTATTTGTTCCAAAAACACAGAAAGTTACATTTCTACAGAAAGCCTTTCCTTACCCATCTTCATTCTAGTGGCCTCCCTCTCTTACTTATTTCCTATTTCTTCTGTGTGTAGCCTGTTTATGTATTGTTGTCCCTTCCATTAGATTGTGACCTCTTTGTGGGCAGAGACTTTTTTTATCACTTTTTATCTTTAGTTCTTATTACAGTGCTTGGCACATAGTAGGCACTTAATAAAGATTAATCAATTGACAGAAGTAGGATGATCTGTGCATAAAGCGGATTCAAGGGGGAAGAAACTTGAAATTAGGAGTCAAAATATGAGGCTGTTACAATAGTATTGACAAATGGTGATGATGGGCTAAATTAGTCTAATATTCTCTACAGCTAGGCAAGGTTGGAAATAATCAGATAAGGTATGAGTTTCAGAGCTGATTTCATCTTGCAGAATGATGAGTTTACAGGGATGATGAAGTCCAGGAAAACAGCCAGATGAGAAATGATAACAAAGATTTCCTGGGTCCCTTAAATCAAAGTGAAGGCCAAGCAGGCAGGACCTTCTAAATAGCCATACTCCACTCTCTCTAACCAGTGAGGGGAAGGGGCTCCAGGAACAGAGGGCACTGAGGTATACAGAGGTGTTGTGATTTTCACAGCAAATTTCATTTTGTACAATGCTGATTTGCAGGAGCTGATGAAAGTCCAGGAGAGCCGCGAAGTAAGAGATAAAGTGTTTGAGACCTAGCAAGTTGGTCAGCATGACTACAGTATAAAATATATGAAAGGGATTAAAGTAAAAGAGGATTGTAAAGGTAGAAAACAACCAGGTGTTAATAAGAAACAATGAGCTCAATGCTTTTAGAAAAAGGTACAGAAAGGCTTACATGAAATAATGAAAAATGAAATTAGCAGAACCAAGAGAATGTTATATAAAGTAACAGCAATGTTTTAAAAGGAACTTTGAGCAAATCAATTACTTGGACTATTATAAATACCCAAATTAACTATAAAGGCTATATTAAAAATTAATATATTGTTTGTGGTTTTTCTTCAGTATAGATGCCAGAAAAGCATTTCAATGAAAGTTTGTAGCTAGCTCTAGGCAAATACGTGTGTCTGGGCATTATGAGTCCCAGAGAAAGGAAAATGTGGCAATAAATGGTTTCCTTTGTGTCCTAATCATGGGCAGTAGTCTGAGTTAAATCCTCTCTTTTAAGGAAAACTACAAAATCTAGTCAAGCTCCTGCAGAATTTATATCCTTTCCTTTGTAAAGGACTATCATACCTTCTTCTCATACTTCCGTGGTTTTTAATCTTCTAATAAATTGTTTGAAACGATCAAAGGATTCATTTTTGATGTTTAGGAACTCAGAGAGAAGAGATAAGCTGCTTTCTTAAGGTAATTGGGAAATCATGGCATCAAAGTATCTTACTGTTAAAGGACCTCAGTTCAACCTATAGCTCTTACTGTAGAATCCCCTCAACTGCATTCCTGAGAGATGGTCACCTACTTTTTTCCTTAACAGCAAGCCTAAATCTATCTCTCAGTCTGTCAACAAGAATATGTTAAGCACTTACTTTGTGCCACACATTATTGTAAATTTTGGGGATAAGACAAAAAAAAAACTTGCCTTCAAGAATTTTACATTCTATTTTGGAAGACTGCATGTATGTAAGAAAAGAGGTATACAAGATAAATAAAGGTTAAAATGGCTGCAGCCCCCATCAACAAAATAGTATAGCAGCTAATTGTCCCATTGGGTTATAGTTGGTTATTTCCTAACAAAATTTTGGATGTTGAGGTTGTTGTTCTTTGGTTATTTAACTTTAGATGTCATATGGAAGAAGGAGTCAGCTTATTCTCTACTTGCAGCATAAGTAGAGATCTGGGGTCTCTGTTTTGGATTTACTGCCCTTCTTAGTTTTGACTGTACAGAACAAGATGGCTATTCCAGGACAAGCTCATCACATTTAAACACTACCATGCTGCTAATTCAAGTCTTGATTGACATCCCCAGGCCTCTTCTCCCTTTCAATTGGAAGACTGGAAAGCCAAACTCCTCCAACATCTTCCTTTGTACAGATGGCAGAGCTAAGACCAACGGGTATGCTATTGTGAAAAGGCAATGCAAAAATAAAACAAAACTGATAAACCCCAAACCTTTCTAACAGAATAAGCTACAGTAGTTTTGGATATGAAGCCCTCTGAGGTAGGATGCTCCCTTTAACTGAAGGCTTTTAATCAACAAATCTATCACCAACTGCTGCAGATATTATGGAAGGAATTACCTTCTAAAAATTACAATGATGTGAAAACAACTATCAAAAAGTATTAATAAGACCACTAAGCAGAACACATCACAATACAACAAAACAGTGGTGCTTAGATCAGAAGAACTTACATCTATTATCCTATAATTTGAACAACTGTCATCACCAGCTGCCAAAAGAGGCACTCAGGACTTTTCACTCTTCCCCAGCTTGCCGTGAGTGATTGGAAGACAAACCAATACCACCTGCTACCCCTTAGAGAAGCCATGGGTATCCCCCTTCCTCCAATTCAAGTCTCCAGTTCCCAGTTTTTACCAAATATAAGACTCACATTTTCAACCAAATGCCAAATCAAACCTCTAATCCAACTCAATCAAAATGTATTATGTGCTAGTCACGGTGTTAAGTGTTGGGGATGCAATGGATAATTAAAAAAAAAGTTCCTGCTTTCAAGGAATGTATAATCTAAGGAGGAAACAACTTACAAGATTGCAAAAAAAAAATGGCAGGAAAGCAGGGAGAAATTGGGAGCAACAGGGAGTACTGGGGGAAAGGGGAGGGAAGGGCATCTTTTTCTATGGAGCTGAATCCAGGCAGAGCAGCAGATGCGAAATGGTGTGAGTTAAAAGTCCTTTTTATAAATCTCTATTAAGAAATGCATTGTGGGAGTGTGATACTCCATTCTTCCAATCAAATGGGAGAGGAGGCTGACGGATGTCAATCAAAGCTTGAACTGGCAGCATGGAAGTGCATGTAGAAGTGATGAACATCCTCAGAGACATCTTATTGTGTAGAACTGAAGCTAGGGAGGGCAGTAAATACAGAGTGGAGGTGCTGGAGGGCACCTATGTCAGTGATCAACTCTGATCCTTGTACCCCACTACCACCTTGTGTATTATCTGCCTTCCTTTGCTTGATATGTCTTCAGGACACTGATGTCAAGCTTGCCAGATGATCTGCCTGAGTGATATCAGGCCTTTTTATCTTTTGAGTAACAAACAGGACTCAGAACCTCCCTTTATATGCTATCTACTTCAAGTAGAATATGAGGTCCTTGGAAGCCAAGATTGCCTTAAGTATCTGTTTGTCTCCCTAGTACTTGGCACATATTAAATGATGAAAAAATGATTTTTGTTTCATTCTGGGTGGTTTTCTACACTTCTTTCCCCTATATTTCCAAGTAAAGCTACTGTCATTAAATTGTCAGTTTAAAAACTATCAAACAGAAGGATGATTAATTAAAATAACAACACACACACACCTCATTAGTCAATTAGCTACATGAAAATCTGGTTCTGATCATTAATTCCTGGATGAAAACTTGAGAAACTGAGCATACAATCATTGTAAAATATTAAAAGTTTTGAAATGTTCAATTCTCAAAGATTATATAAAAATTCCAATTTAATGAGATAAATCAATTTAGGATCTTCTAGGAAAAATAAAACATGTATTATTGCAAATTACTTTTTCAGTAGGAACATCAATGAAATCAGATTATTAAAAAAAGACTCCTTTGATATTTCTAAAGCCCTTTGAATGAATCTCCCTTATATAAAAATGTAGTTATATTAAAATGTTTAAGTAGATCAAGGAACTGGTAACATTACCATGGGGACCCTGGAAAAATCTAATAAGGAAACAGATTGGCTCTTCTAAAAATCTTTAAAAAATAGAATGAAATATAATTTTATAGAGTCCTTAAAGTAAGGACCTAAAATTTCTCGATGACTTTCCAATTTTATATTTTCATCCCTAAATATTTTTGGAACTGAAACATGTATATGTTGGGAGAAACTCATTCATGCAGTCATATGGTCAGTAAAATTTGATTAAGGATTTATATAAACTGTTATCTCAATCAGAGAGATAGGGTGATAGATTTATGGGAAAGGGAAGGTAGCAATTATTGCTGCAAATATTACCAATATAGGCATTGACTTTTTTCTCCCTGTCTAAGATTTCCTGAAACCAGCATAAGAAAATAAGGACACCCAACGACTCTGAAATCAGCATGCAGTAATTGAGTTGGATGGAGGAAAAGCAGGGTTGCCAAGAGATCCTCTAGTGTGTCTCCCCTTCTTTCCTGGGTACATATCCTAGGACCAGAGATAAAGCGATTTGCTGCCAAATCTAAAAATCTTATCATTTCACTTGTGGTTGATTCTGGAGTATGAAAATGTCTTTCAGATTTCCCCCCTCAGTGAAAATGTCAATATTCAGAGAGACAGAGGGAAAGAGACAAAAATAGAGGATACAAAGACTGACATAGAAAGACAGAAAGAGACAGATAGAGGGGCAGATAGAGACAGAAAGATACTAAGAGAAACAGAGAGACATAGATACAGACAGAGACAAGCAAATACAGAGAGAGTAGAGAAAGGGAAGGAGGGCAGGATGGAAGGAAAGATGGAGAGAAAGAGAGATTCAGATAGACAGACAGAGACAAAGAGGCACAGAAAGAGAAAGAAGAAGTAAGGCACAAAGGAAGGGGAACTGGATCTTGGAGAGGGAATTCTGGGTTTTGAATGCCAGTTCTGCTACTTGTTGCCTACATAGCCTTGCACTGCTCACTTAACCTCTCCAGGACTCAGTATACTGAATCCTCCACTGGTAAAAACAAGGGGTTTAGATTAGCTCAAGGTAATTAAACTTTCTTTTGGGTCCTTTAAAAAAAATCTTTTCATGAACCACTCTGATGAAGTCTATGGACCCTTTGTCGGAATAGTGTTTATAAATGTATTAAGTAGAATACATATAAAAACAAGGAATGTTGTTATAATGAAAAATTGATACATTTTCCCCAACCAAGTGCACTCATCTTTTGAAATCTATCCATGAGGTCCAGGTTAAGAATCTAGTGTGAAAATGTAGATATTTTGAATTAATGAATATTATAACATTTCACAAATAAGTTTTAACATATTTATTTAATTCAAAGTTTTCATTTAATTTAGTTTGAATTAAATTCAAATTTAATATAATTTGATAGATACTTCATTTATTTTAATTTCTTTATTTAATCCTTTGTATAACCCTATGGTTTTTCCCATCATGTAACTCTTTGAGGGTAAATGTTCTTTAAAAAATTCCTAGCAGTACACCTGAAGATTTGAAGAATTTTCTGTTGGTGTAGTTACTATTAGTGGTTCCCTGGATGTTAAAGCGAATCCAGTGTAGTGCTCAAAACACAGAAGAACAAAACATATATTTCATGTATTATATTATATTCCATATATCACTATATTGGATTGTGTTTTGTTGTATTGTCTTGTGGTCTAGCTCTCCAATGTCCAAACAAATAAGATAGACTAGCTGCCACAGTATGCACAGTTACATTGCTCCCTTATCTTCTCAAATTTAAAAGATAAAAATCTCGACAAATAGTTCAACGTAGTAATTATGATAGAATAATGCATATTCCCCAAGTTATAACTAAACTTCAACACCGTGTGCAGGCATATGGTTTTAAAATGGGGAATAGGAATGTAATGGCATATTACTGTGCAATAAAAATGAGGAATATAAATAATTCAAAGAAAAATGTGAAATCAGTGGATTTGTTTGATTAAAGTAAAATGATTGATTCCTTAAACATTGTTTTCCTTTAAGAAAGGCAGATCCAAGAACCTGTATTAGCAGGTCATCCTGGGTATTCTAGGAGGCTTGCTGTTACACTACTAGGTCTGTATAAAAAAAATTAAAAAGTAAAAGGGCCTATATATACAAAAATATTTACAGTAGCTATTTTATTTTTGTGATGGCAAAGAATTTGAAAGGGAGGGACTGTCCATAAATTAGGGAATGGCTGAGCAAGTTGAGGTATATGATTCTAATGGAGAACTATTAATGTGTTTTAAGAAAAGATAAGCAAAATACTTTCAGGAAAAAAATGGGAAGACTTACATGAACTGATGCACACTGAAATAGCAGAACCAAGAGGACAGTACACACAGTAATAGCAGTATTGTGATGAGAAGTGTGAAGAACTTAACTATTCTCAGCAATACAAAAATCCCAGTAATTAGGAATGACATGATGAAAAGTTCTATCCACCTCCAGTGGAAAAAAAAAGATAAAGTCTGAATGCAAATTGAAAACTATATTTTACTTTTTTTTTTTTTGGTGTTGTTTTGTTTTTTGGTCTGTATTTTCTTTTATAACATGTCATACACACATATACTTATACAAACATATATACATACACACATATTTATACACATACACATGCACACACATACATAAATATTTATGCATATCTATGTACATAAATTATATATCTACATCTATAGACACGTATCCATATCTATAATTACTCCTTTTTTAACAAATAAGGGTTCATTTGGTAAAGTCAATGATATGGAAACATAAATAAATTAAAAACATTGCTTTAAAAAGTCAGATAATATCTAATTAGATCAGTGAGAAGGAACCTAACATTTTTATTTACTGTGTCATGCAGTGATTATCATATACAGGATTCAAACCCAAGCCAGCAAACTTGACTTATTTCCTTCCTACTATGC
>JAQQSK010000051.1:50642-69329 GCA_028658325.1 Potorous gilbertii
ATGGTAAATTAATTGTTCCTCAACAAAACATTTCATGTCTCAACTGTAAGCATTCTTTACTGGCTGCCTTCCATGCCCAGAATTCTCTCCTTCCTCATCTGAATCCTGGATTTCTTGGCTCTTCTCAAATTTCAGCTGAAATCCCACCTTCTACAGGAAATCTTTTCCCAAATCAATTCCCCTAAATGCCAGTGTCTTCCCTGTATTAATCATGTCCAATTCCTCCCAGTTTATAAATTGTTTATAAGTATAGTGATCCTCTATATTTTCATGTTTAACTTTTATGACTTCAAATATTCATGTGATTTTTATCGTTTACCTGATTTTACTTTAACATTTGCAACCAAGCAGATTTGTGGCTATGTAATGTAGAGGAAAAGAAATAAAAGAGACAATGCAGGCAAGTTTTTGGAGTGACTATTATTCTACCAGGACAGTTTGATATAATTGACCAGCTGGCTAGAGAAATCAACGTTGTCAATTACATTATAGATTTCTATCTCAGTTAAATGAAACTCACCCCTGCCATGCTCTCATACACCAAATCCGTTAAAGATCTCCTATCACTGATAGATTATTTCATGCTGGTATATCCTTCATGATCTCCAGTACCATCTACTAGCTGCAACAGAAAGAGTTTTGAAAGTGAGGTAGAGATCTCTCCAGTCACAGCATAATACGACAGCAGGGACTAAAATCTCAGTAACATCTCCCTCGGTTTTCACAAGGTGGAAAGATAGAAATGTTTAAAGCAGTATGGTATAATGACCTTATACCAACATCTGAGAGAGTGAAAAATAAGAGTCACATTAAAAATGTTTTTGTTTTAAGAATTTTATTTTTCTTATAGTTTTTGTGGTACTGTAGATTTCAAGTGTCATGAAAAGTAGATATTGTCTAATATGTATATGTGTGTATACATACATATGTATATACATACATATATGTACATATATTATGTATATGTATGTACATGTGTGTTAGTACAAAATATCACAGAATTCTAGGGAGTTACCAGTTAGAAAAATGTTTTGCATGTTAAAAATTTTATTTTGGCTACTTCATTTTCTGGGCTATTTAATTATTATTGCATTAGGAAAAGTGAATAGAATAGAATAGAATTAATGTTTTGTTATAATGAATTGTAAGGAGAAAAGTGTATTTTCTGCAGTCTCTAGTGAAAGATTACAGTTTTGATGTTCATGGGAATTTAGCTGTTATTTCCCATAAGTTCAATGCATCAACATTCACTTTTTATTAGTACTTTTTCTAGGAAAATATTCTAGAAATAGCTGAGGATTGGCTGTAGTAGTTTTCATGTGATTTCCTCCATTAGACCAGGGGCTGTTGTTGGCAGAGACTATGCTTTGCTTTTCTTTATAATTCTCAGTACAATGTGTGGCACATAGTAGGTAACTGGTAAATGCTTGTTGTCTTGACTTTGTTGGTACAAATAGAGGGATTTGCCTGAGGCATAATATGTACTGCCCTCTTTTGCTCTGTGCTTTAGACAGTTTTGCATCACTGTCAATGCTACAATAAAATACCATAACAACATGTCAAAAAGATGGGCAGAAGACCTACAAAGCTGATGCTAGGGGGTGTAATTCAGGATCTTAGGCCAAATTCTGTAGATGTCTGGTAACAAGGAAGGAGAAACTCATCGAATACAGCCAAAAAGAACCCAGATGATGTGGATTAACTGCAAATGAAAACACAATCTAAAAGCCAGAATTGTTTTTTTTAAAAGGGTGAAGATCAAAGACAAATATGTGCAATTGTAGAATGGAGAGAGATGATTTTTGATTGAATAGATTCAGTGCATGTGGTCTACTTGAAAGAACACTGAGTTTAACCTCTGAGGTCAAAACCAGGGCAAGCCATTTTTACCTCAAATTTGGCAGTCACCCTATTGTGTAATGAGCAATATTTCTTCTGTATTACATCCAGGGTTGAATATAAAATCATTTATTTGGTCTCTAAAACTCCTCATAGTCTATATAGTCTTATATTTCCCTATCTTTCCATTCTTACTTACTCTCACAATGAGTCTTTGTATCCCCCATACTTAATACAGAGTTAAACCTATAGAAAATACTTGACAAAGGAAATGTAGGTTGCACAAATTTGGAGTAACCACCCCAAATATTCACATGGACCATCTGTGCCCAATCTGTGGTAGAGCATTCCAAGTTCTTATGGGTCTCATCAGCCACAATTGCACAGGCTGAAACTTCACTTTATCATGGTGATGTCATTGTGGTCCTCTTTGAGAATGAGGGACAACAACCAACCAACTGAGCCACTTGACAAATATCAGAGTTATTGATTGAATAGCAAGGCATGTGTCTGTCTTCTCTCATTCCGCACATAAATGGGAGACAGCTACTCAGTCTTCACATTCTCTATGATCAGGTAGACTGATATTTTTGTTACTAAACACACACAAGACTCGTCTCCTTATTCCGTGTCTTTTCATTGGATAATCTCCTTAACTGTAATACGCCCACTCATTACCTCTGTTTCTTGGTTTTCTTGACTTCCTTTATTATTTGATTCAAATCCCACCAACTTCAGCATTTGTTTTACAGTGTCTTCCCTCATCAACCTCCATCTCCCTATTCCCGCACTTCCCTCTCCTATTACCTTTTATTTCTTCTCTATGTATTTTGCATATTTTTTCTGATTACATGCAAACACAATTTTTAGAATTCACCTCTTGAAAATGTTGAGTTCCAAATTCTCTTTCTCTTGCCTCCCCTCTCCCTCAGATGGTAAGTAATTTGATGTTAGTTATATATGTGCAATCATGTAAAGCACATTTTTCTGTAAGTCATGTTGTGAAAGAAGAAACATATTTAAAGAAAAAATAAAGGGAAAATTATCATGCTTTGATCTGCATTAAGTTCTTTCTCTAGATGTGAATATCATTTTCATAATGAATTCTGTGTGAATGTCATGGATAATTGTACTGCTGAGAATGGCTGGCATTTAAAATTGATCACTGTATAATATTGCTGGTGCTGTTACGACGTTTTCCTAGTTCTGCCCTCTTCCATTTGAATCAGTTCATATAAGTTTTTCCAAGTTTTCTGAAATCAGTCTGCTCATCATTTCTTATAGCACAATAACATCCTATTACATTCATGTACCACAACGTATTGAGTCATTTCCCAACTCATGGACATCTCCCCTATTATCAATTTGTTGTTACCACAAAGAGAACTACTGCAAATATTTTGGTACAAACAATTCCTCTCACCCCACCCTCCACACACACACTTTAAAAAAATCTCTTTGAGATACAGACCTAGTGATGGTATTGCTGGAACAAAAGACATACAAAGTTTTTATTTCCTTTTGAAAATAATTCCAAATTACTCTCCATATATGGCTAGATCATTTTACAACTCTACTGACAGCAATTAATGCCCCAGTTTTTCCCACATTCCCTTAAATATTTATAATTTTCCTTTTCTGTCATAATAGCTAATATGATAAGTGTGAAGTGGTAACTCAGAGTTATTTTGGTTATTTTTTCTAAGGAATAGTGATTTAGAACATTTTATATGATTATAGATAACTTTGATTTCTTCATTTTAAAACTATCTGTTCATATTGATCATGTATCCATTAGGAAATGACTTGTATTCTTAAAAATTTGACTCATTTCTCCATATTTTTGAGAAAGGAGACCATTTTATAGACTTTAGTAAAATTATTTCCCATATTTCTGCTTTTCTTCTAATTTTGGGTGTATTGGTTTTGTTTGTTCAAAAGTTATTTTTTTAATTTAGTATAATCAAAATTATTCATTTACATCTTCTAATGCCCTCCATCTCTTGTTTGGACAGAAATTATTCCCTTATCTGTCTATTTGACAGGTAAACCACTCCATTCTCCCCAAATTGCTCATGGTACCCATTTTTACCTTATCTTAGTATGCTTTATATGTACCCATTTATGCTTAAATCATGTACCCATTTTTACCTTATATTAGTATATTATGCAAGATGTTGGTCTATAACTAATTTCTGAAATACTGTTTTCAAGTTTTCTCAAATTTTTTGTCAAATAATGTCTTCTTGTACCAGAATCTGGGGTCTTTGGGTTTATCAAAGACTATGTTACTATGGTCATTCACTCCTCTGTTGTGTACCCAATCTATACCACTGATTCTCCAATTTTTTAACCAGCATCAGATAGTTTTCTCTATATAATATAAATATACATATATATTTTCATGTTTTTTTAACCTTTTTTAGATTGTATGTTTTGTGAGGTTAGGGATTAGTTTTACCTTTCTCTCTACTCCAATACTAACACAATGAATAAAACATAGAAAATATTAGATAAATACCAGACTGATTGAATGAATATTGAGAGAGAAAAAACATTTAGCTCTATGTGTCTATCTTTTTTTCTCTCATTCTTTAGTCTCCATATTACTTAAATGAGAGGCAGCTAATTAGAATTCCATCATCCTCTTACATATTTAGCCATGAAACAGGAGATAGATACATTATAATATCCACATTACAAGTATAGAATTGTGGAAACTTTGGTGATTCTCATGGGCTTAGCAACATATGAGAAAACACTTCTCTATGTACCCAAGGGCTCAACTCTAATGGATGCACCATCTCTTTGGGCTACAACTAGTCTCTGCAATCCAGTACTGTAACAAGCTGCTCACTTCCCCATAGGCCAATGTCCATATTTCATCATTTAAGTGTTACAAATCTAATCCTAACAGTATTGAGGAGGGATATTAGTACAGATTTAGCTCCAGTAACAATGTGTCTCTGCATTTTACCACCCAAACTTGACCTGAGTTGAGGGTTTCTCTTCCCTCAGTCGGATATTACTGTCAGTCTGGGAAGCCCAGATTGATTTAAAATAGATACATATGTCAACATCCTCGAAAGAGAAGCTAGAATGCTTTCAGTAATATGCAGAAGAGCATGTGAATGCTTATGTTGTAAAAAAAGAAAAAATTACTTGCCCAAATGACATTGCTAGTAACGGTACAATCTAGGATTAGAACAAGGTCTATTGACGTATAATTTAAAGAATTGCCTCCTGTGACAACACTGCCATGAATAAGCTTAGGAAATACAAGCACACTGACTCAGTAAGCTTTGAAATTCATTGTCCTCAAAACTGTGAGGCATAGAGTATTAATATTATTACTCATTTAAGTAAAAAGGAAACTAAAATCTGGAGAGGGTAAGTGGGGTTGCTGTAAATCATACAGTTGGTAAATGGTAAAAGTCAGTCACTTGTCAACTAACATTTATTAAATGTCATCTATGCGCCAGGTCCAAGCACTGATGCTACAAAGAAAGTAAAATCAAAACAATAGAAACGTCCCTGTTCTCCAGGAAGTTATACTGCACTGAGAGAGACTACATGTAATCAATGAGGGATATTCAAGGTAAGGATAGGATAAATTGAACATAATCACATAGAGAAGGCACCAGCATCTCAGTGAATTGGGAAAAGATTCTTATAGAAAGGATGGAACATGTGAGACCTGAAAGAAGACAGGGAGTCTAGTAACTTCATATGAGGATGGAGAGAGTTCCTTCCAGTCAGGGAAAACATATCAAGTCAGGAGATAGAATGTTATGTTTGAGGAATAGCAGCTATGCCAGTGTCACTTGTTCACAGAATATATAAGGGCTAGAGAAGGGACAAGGTTTACCAGGATAGGAAGGGCTTCATATGCCAAACAGAAGTTTTTATCCTATAGGAAACAGGGAGTCACCAGATTTTTTTTGAGAGAGGAGTTATAGTGATGGGTTAATATTTTGGCTGAAACGTTTGATAGCTCAACGAAGAATGAACTGAAGTGAGGAGAGACCTGAAGTAGGGAGACAAAAGTGGAAGCTATCTTAGCAGTCCAGTTGGGAAATCATTAGGGCCTGCACCAATGTGGTCATAATATCAGAAAAGAGAAGGGAGACATACATGAGAGATGTTATAAATGTAGAAAGGACTTAATGAGGGATTGGTTGAGGGAGCAGAGGTGGTTAAGAGAGAGTCAGTAGTCAAGGTTAATACCGTGATCATAAACCTGGGTAGCTAGTGGTAGCCTTGATAAAAATACAGACATTAAGAAGAGGGGAGATTTAAGGAAAAAAGATAATGAAGTCAGTTTTTGACATATTGAGTTTTAGATATCCGTTGGTTGTCTAGTTCAAAATGTCCAGTAGGCAACTGATAATTAGAGATCAGTGCTCAGGAAAGAGGTTAGGTCTAGAGAATCATCCTCATAGATATGATAGTTGATTGCATGGGAACAGACGAGTTCACGAAATAAAATAAGTTGGACCCAGAAGTAGGTATTTTCCACTTACAGATTAATGTGTTTTCTACTGACTCAATATGAGCACTGATCAGTTTAGCAAAAGTGATTTATTATTTGAAATGTGTTCTTAAAAATAGGAGATGCCATTAACATCATTATACTGGTTGCAGGATCTACAGATATGGTATAATTGTTCATGTCCCTTTACTATAAGACTAGAATCTAGCTTGTGTTACAATGATTATTTTCAGATTCAGAATCCACTTGGTGATCATTGCTGAAATCATATTAGAAAGAGCTGGGCTCATGTTTACAGGAGTAATATTCAAATGAGATTGTTTAATAAATGCTGCCATCCATCTTTCTCAGAGAGATGCATATTTTCTCTTATCATTCCACATCAAATAAAGTATGTTGCAAATGGATGTCCAAAGGGGAGAAATAAAATATCTCATTTCAACAGTCCATGGATATGGTAAACCACGTGGCCCTCACCTGGCCCACAACATTCCCATTCATCTCTTGTAAAATTAGTTTATGCCCATCAGATTGAGCCTAGTAATCTGCATTCTCCCTGACAAAGAAAAATATGGCTAATTAGCTGGTTTCTTAATTTCAAAATAAACATCTTACATGATTAAAGTAATTTATTTCAGAGCAAAGTCATCAATCTTGTAAGGGAAAAAAAACATAACTAGAATCAATCAAAGGGGGTTTATTGATAACTCAGAAAATGTCAGTGTTTATGATGTTGAACTCCATTAAAATGGGTTTATTATTTAGTTATAAAACATCAGGTTGAAGATCTGGCATTCACTATTCTAACTGGTAAAATATATTTGTTGAATGAACTTCAAAGAAAGGAATTTAAAGAAATGAAGTGAATCAATGACAGAAAACAAAAATGATTTGTATTTCAAACTGTTCAAGATTTTCCTTCTTCCTTGAGTTAAGCAAAGCAATTGGATGAAAGAAAAAGAGCATGATATTAAGTGAGGAGGACTATTTTTAGGTTCAAATTTCACAAGAGCTATAGGATTCATTTATAAAGTAGTGGACTAGATGATAATTCCATCCAATGCTTACCCAATTCATTAAATGAGTGTAACATTTTTGTAGAGTTATTTTTTCAGTTGTGTTTGATTATTTGTGACTCATTTGTTGTTTTCTTGGCAGAGAGACCAGAGTGCTCTGCTATTTCCTTCTTCAGTCCATTTTATAGATGAGGAACTAAGAGAAATAGTGTTAAGGGACTTGCCCAGGGTCACAAAGCTACTAAATGTTCTTTGAAGTCATGAAGATAAGTCTTTCTGACTCCAGGACCAGAACCTTTTCCTGTCTACTACCTCGTTTCCTTAACACGGACATGTAAAAGCAAATATCTTGTTCTGAATTTTATAAATGAGAAAACTAAAGATTGGAGAAGTCACCCATGTTTATATAGCTAGCATGTCAGAAGCAAGACTGGAATTTACTTTTTTCTGAATCCAACCCCAGTCTCCCTTCTATTATAGCTCACTGCCCTGATGAAAATTCATTACTTCACATTCTATATATGTCCTGTTGAACAAAGATGGAAAAAATTGTGCAATTCTTCTGTGTTCATTACAACTTTATTACATACTCTCATGTGTGCCCTCACTGCTGTTAGATGAATTCTGCTACAGATCCCTTATCAACTCACTCTCTCACTCTCTGCAGTGGCTCTTCCAAAACTTGTCATTCCTCCTCAGACCCTCCATGGCCTGCTCTCCCCCACTGTCCCAGCTGAAAACTTTAAGATTTTGCAGATAAAATTGTGAACATTCACTCTGATTCATCCTTTTCTCCATATCATTCAGATGTCTTCTGCCATCTTATTCTTCTTCACCCCTGCATCACATAGTTAACTGTGGCCTTACTCTACACCAAGGTAAATCCCATTGCTTGTCCAAATGATCCCATTCTAATACATCACCTCCAATAGACTGACATACCTCTGGTGTTCTCTTTCCTTCACTTCCTGTTTGTTTTTATCTCACCCTTTCAAGTGAATCATTCCTTACTGCCTATCAATATGCCTGTATCTACCCTATCCTCCAAAACATTCACTTGATGGGGTGAAGCCAAAGTAATAGAGAAAAGGCATTGACTCACATGAGCTCGCCCCTAAATTCCTCTGAACACCTTTAAAAAAGATCAAAAAACAATTCGTAGAGCAGCAGAAACCACAAAAGGATGAGGTGAAATAATTTTCAGGCAGATAACTAAGAAGGTCAGAAGGAAAGGACTGTTGCACATTAGTGAGAATGGAGGCCAGGACAGTGCAGGCTACCCTGGCATAGATCCAGACCCAGTAAATACCAAGCCCCAGAAAACTAAAAGCAGGCCTTAGGAGCCACTGAATCATCAACGGCAGCAGCTGCTTCTGGAGCCCTCAGTTCACAGACAGAAAGAATACCAAACAACTGGTCAGAATGCAATTATGCATTTTATTGTCTCTATTTTCACACGGCCTCTCCTCAAGTGTTTTGCTGTTGCGTCCATTAATCTGCCCTTCTTCCTTCTATAACCTCCTCCTCTTATAATTTTTCCTTCTATTTTCTTATAAGATAATATAGATTTCTAAACCCAATTGAGTGTCCATGTTATTCCAGTCTGAAGCCAATTTTTATTAGAATAAGGTTCACTCACTCCCCTTTACCTCCTACCCTAAAAAAGAAAAGAGTTTTTATGATTTACAAATATCACCTTCCCATACAGGAATATAAACAAGTTAACTTTATTAAGTCCTTTATGATTTCCCTTTCCTGTTTACCTTTATATGCTTCTTTTGAATCTGGTATTTGAAAGTCAGATTTATTATTCAGCTCTGGTCTTTTCAAGAGTCTTCTATTTCACTGAATATCCATTCCCTCCCACCCCAGAAGGGTTATACTTCTGCAGTGTAGGTGATTCTTGGTTATAATCCCAGCTCCTCTTCCCTCCTGAATATCATGCTCCAAATCCTCCCATCCTTTAATGTAGAATTTGCTAAATCTTGTGTTATTCTGACTGCTGTTCTAATATTCTTGAGTTGTTTCTTCATAACAACTTGAAATATTTTCTCCTTGACCTGGTTGCTCTGAATTTTGCTTATTGTATCAGTGAGATTATTCATTTTGGGACCTCTTTCATGAGATGATCCATGGATTCTTTCAATGACTATTTTACCTTTTGGTTCTAGAATGTCTTAACAGTTTTCAATGATAATTTCTCTAAAGATCATGTCTAGAGTCTTTTATTGATAGTGGCTTTCAAGTACAGTTAAAAAATTAGCTCTCCTGGATCTATTTTCCAGGCAAGTTGTTTTTCCAATGAGAGATTTGACATTGTGTTCTATATATTTTTTTCATTAATATGGCTTGGTTTTATCACTTCTTGATTTTCCATTAAGTCATTAGTTTCCATTTGCTCAATTCTAATTTTTAGAAAGTATTTTCTTCAGTGAGGTTTTGGACCTTTTTCATTTGTCCAATTCTACAATTTAAGGAGGTTTTTTTTTTTGTGAATTGTTGTGCCTCTTTTTCCTTTTGACAAAATCTGTTTTTTAAAGATATTCTTCTCATGGGCTTTTTATGTATCTTTTATCATTTGCCCAAGTCTACTTTTGAGGTGTTTTTTTCCTCAATATGTTTGTATCTCCTTTACCAAGCTGTTGACTTGTTTCTCATTATTTTTTTGCATCACTTTCATTTTTCTTCCCAATTTTTCCTCTATTTTTCTTACCTAACTCTAAACCCTAACTCTAACCCTAAATGCCTCTGATTCTAACCCTAACCCTAAATGCCTCCAATTTGATTTTCAAAATCCTTCTTAAGGTCTTTCAAGGCCTGAAACCAATTCATATTCTTCTTGGAGGCTTTACATATGACAACTTTGATTGTGTTTTCTTCTTTTGAGTTTGTGTTTTGATCTTCCTTGTCACCATAGCAACTTTTTAAGGTCAGATTATTTTCTGTTACTTGCTCATTTACTCCAGTCTATTATTCGACTTTCAACTCTTTGGTAAGATCAGGCTTTCTTTGAGGGTGGTTGCTGTCTCAATTTTAGGGGTTTTATGCAGCTCTTTTCAGAGATACTTTGAGATATCTCTTCTAGTCAATATATCCTTAGGTAACAATAATATTATTTTATTGAATTTGTATGTATCTCTATATACACTTATGTGCATACATATTTCTATAAATATGTATGAATGTGTATTTTTGTGTATCTATTCCATAGACCAGTAATGTAAAGGCAAATGATATTAAAATATATATTTTAAGTTACAAATACAGAGCTATGCCTTTCAAAAGCTTAAGGAAATTATTCTATGGAACCTATAAATATGGAATTTTAACATTTACCAACTTCTAATTAGTTACAAACTTCTGCGCTAAGCATCGTCAATATGGCCAAAAAAAATAGAATGGTCCTTGATTTTAAGATTACCTTCCTTTAGAGAGTTTAGGGATTTCTAAGTGTAAGTGATTACTTGTCTCTTAAATTTCCATCTCATTCTACAAAGAACTATCTCATGCCTATTAGAATTAGCTACAGGATTATGCATTCTTTAAATTGGAAAGAAGTAATTAGTACCTCAGATGACTGAATTGGTATTAACAGACATCTTGAAAGTTTAGGTGGTTATACTGAATCCAAGAAGTTGGAATGTGACCCAGAGGAATGACTGATCCCACCTTATAATTCAGAACTCAGCTTCACAATTGCAAGCAAAATATAAGTATGAACTGATAGGCTTCCTATGTTTTTTAATGTTTTGAGGATTATAGTTCTTATCTTCCTGAGTGTAAGTACTAAAGCTCTTATCTCTTTCTCTGAATTTCCTCTCATTGATGTCACCCTATGCATTCAATTACTACGTCTATATACGTCTCTCAAATCTATGCATGCAACCCAACTTTCTCTTTGGGGATCTAGTTACCAATTTTTTTAAATATTTCAATTTAAATGTTTTGTAGGCATCTCAAACTCAGTATATTGTAAAGAAAACACACCAGCATTTTCCTCAACCTACTTCCACTGAAATTAGAATCCTGAATCTAAGACTCAGGGTCTGATTAATGAATTTTCATCTTATCTGAACTAGAACCCAGGATGACCATACAACATCCTCAATCATCTTCAAACCATGGTTCTACAGAGGATGACCCCTTCCCTGGTCTAGTTCTTGCTCCCTTCTCAGTATTGATTCATTGTTTTAACTTTTTTTAAGATTCTAAGCTTAACAACTTACAAGTGCATCCATATCCTGAATAATGGCCAAGAGTATTATGTTTCAGGAATATAAAATAATGTTATTACCATGTAAGGAACAACTAAATGAATGATTTAAAAGAATCCTAGGAAGATATGAAAAAATTGATGAGAGAAGTCTGTAGAACTAGGGTAACAATTGATTCAATAACAACATTATTTTTAAAAGACAATTTTGAGAGCTTTTAGACCTCTGACCAATGAAATGACCAAATATGATTCTAGAGAATTCTTAAGGAAAGTTGCTACTTATTTCTTGACAGAGCAGTGGGCAAGAGGCAGAACATAAAATATGATTTTAGAGTAGATCAAAGGTGGGGATTTGTTTTGCTTGAATATACGTATTTGTTGCTTTCAGAAGGATGGAGGAAGAAGAGAAAAAGGGAAAGTAAGAGCAAGAAAGAAAATTAAAATAAGGAAGGTCATTGTGGTATTCTCCCCCCACCCCCACGCCAAGAATTAAACCAAAGTCCAGGAAAAAGCAGAGATGATCACTATATCTTCAAAAGTTATAGGTTGAAAGTGTTAGACATTTAAAAAGAAAAAAAGCTATACATGGTCAAGATGAACCATTTCATATAGCACTGTATCGATGTTGTTATCGCAATGATTTTTGGTTTCAGAAACTGAGAATAAAAATAAAACAATAATATAAAAGAATATAATCTCCATGAGGTCAAGTAGTGTCTAGGTTGTTTATATTTGTACTGCAGTGCTTCCCACAGTAGCAAATTGTGTGTGTATGCATATGTATGTGTGCACATGTATATTTGTATGTGTACATACATGCACACATATGTATATGCATGTATATGTGTATATATGCTCATTTTATATGTATATATATTTATTTCTTTCAAAACTGATGATCATTTAACAAAATCTTGTTAATTTTACCAATTGCTAATTAGTCAATTAGTTAATGTTACTAATACTAAAGTGTAGGCCTAACTAAAACATTCACCTACTCAGTAACATATAGTGGTTCATTATCACCTCCAGGATCAAATGTAAAACCCTCAGTTTTCCATTCGAAGTCCTTCACTGCCTGGGGCTTTCTTACTTTTCTGGTGTTTTTCATCTTACTTCACTCCACATTACTACAATGACACTTACCACTGCTCTTCTTGCATATGCCAGTCTATTTTCTGATTCTTCTTTTTCCCTGAGTCTCTGCCACCAAAGCCTGGAATTTTCTCCCTCCTGCCTTTATCTTTCTTCAAGACTCAGCTCCAATTCAGCTTTTGGCCACAGATTTTCTTGGTCCTTTTCCGTATTAGAGAATGCCTCCAGTTTACTCTACATTTATTTTGCAGGTGCATGGTGCTCCCAGGTTCTCCTCCACATATAGGCTGTTATTTCTATTAGGACAGTGACTTTCTCCCATAATGCCTGTATCTCTAGTATTTATTAGGGGCCTGGAGTATATTAGGCATTAAAAATTCCTATTATTGTTGAATTCTCCCTAAATCCCTACCATAATGCAGGATATCTCTGTACTTCTAGTCCTGCAAATTTTGACATCTGAGTCATCCTTGTACCAATGTTTTATGTCAATGAAATGAATAGTGGAGGAGGGGGGGCATGCATAAAAGCATAGATATATTCCCCCAAAATAAAAGTTTCATTTGTTATGAAAACTTTCTCAGTGATATACTCTGTTGGGGGCAAAGAACTGCCAAGACCGAAAGAGGCAAGTTCCCTGGCTTAGCATACTGCTTTATAGAGTTTCAAGATCTTATGTTTGAATATCTGTGAGACTTTGCTTCACCATTCCTCCATCACCAGGCATACATAAAGCCAAGAGCTACAAAGTCTAACTTTCCTGCTCTCTATCTACCTCTCAGGCTGTGTCAGCCCTTGTAAATAGTATAACCAACACAGAGCAGAAAGAATTCTGGTTCTAAGACTCCTTTTATCACAAATGTGAAGTATATGACAGGCTCAAATCAAGTCAATGAATGTGGGGATTTGAATATATCATATGCTAAAAAAGCAGGTTTAGGAATTATTGTAACCCCCATGTCAGAGGCTCTCAGCAAGGGACATGTGAAGATGCTCCTCTTAGAGGGTTTGCTCACCTCTAAGTCATTGTCCACAATCCTGATCCCTGAGAACTTGATTCTGCAACATCATGTGTATCCTCACTAATCCCCCCTGCTTTTGCATGGTCCATAGAGAAAAAAGAAGGAAGGAAAAATTGTGTATTCATGCACTGAAGGAAACAGAGAAAGATATTTCATGTGAGGTATGGTAGGAGGGAGAAATTCACCTGTTATGACATTTTCCTGTGGGAATTAAATGTCTTCAGTCACAAGAGGAATAGCTGGTTTTTATACCGTCCTTTGCCTCCATCTTTGAGTAGGTCATTGTCATTGACAGTGAAAAGGACTAGGGGAAGGGAGGTCGTTGGACTTGTTAACACCAGGAGTTATCTGGAATATGACACCCCTACCTCAGCACTCTCCAAAAGCTTAAAACATTCATAAAACAAGCCAATGGTCTTTCTCTCCCTCTTCCCTCATTCCTTCTGTGTAAATCTGGATGAACTTATTCATATCTTGTCAAGTGATTTCTTCTACATTAAAGAAGGTCCCTTGCTTTCCCAGAGGAAACAAGTTAAAATATCAAAATGTCTCCATGATACAATCATTCATGAAAATTTCCTAATCAGTCAATTTTGATCAGCAACACATAGCATTAAGCACCATGGGTGATATGTCCAAAGTACATCAACATGCTTGGCTAGTGCAAATGCCCCATGGCAGAGGAGACTCCTTACCTGTCATGATGGCAGGTAATCTAAAAGGCTTGGGGGAAACTTATGTTGATCATGTGTTAACATTCTGCAACTGGTTCTGGACTGCTAATCATGTGACAGACAGCATCTTTAATTGGATTCAACTGAAGACTAGGATAGAGAGAATCTTCCATCTCTCTTCTTTAGCTTTTGTGCTCTCTTTTGATGGATATCTGCTCTTAGTTTGACTATTTGGTTGATGATGATGATGGTGATGATGATGATGATGATGATGTAAGGGGACTTTTCCCTCTGAGGACAACATGTGGCCTCATGAGTATGTGTCTTGGTCCTTGGGCAACATCCATTCTTTTGTTTCAGGTGGAAAAGATTAATTTGATGTTATTAGTTTTCAGAAGTCAGGAAAGTGGACTTTCAGGAGTTCAAGTATATGGCACTTTGGGAAACTTCGAGCTTGAGTCCATGCAGATTTTCTTAGTATTGATGCCTTGAACAGTGTAGTCTTTAGTATTGACCTTCAAGGTTCTGTCCAGGGGTAACTAAGAAGGAAATTCTAACAATAGAGATGTCACAGTAGAATATAAACTTGATGGGACCAAAGTCTTTTACCATCTGTGTTTTCTCAGTCTATTTTCCCCTATATACCACGGTGTGGTTCAATCAAATCATGCCTGACTCTTCATGATACCATTTGGAATTTTCTTAGCAAAGATACTAGAATCATTTCCCATTTCCTTCCCCCACTTATTTTACAGGTGAGGTAACTGACGTGAAAAAGTTAAGTGATGTGCCCAGGGTCACAAAGCTAGCCATTTGAGTTCAGGTTTTTTTTTTGGTTTGTTTTTTTACTCTGGGACTAGCTCTCTATCCACTGTGCCACTTACACCAGTGTCAAATAAGGAAAAAATGTGTCCTGGGGATGTTGAGGGAAAATATGTGTACTTTGTTATCGCTATATCTTTTAAATAGATATCACTATGAAAGCTAACTGTAGTTCTGTGGTTAAATGAAACTGGGGCATGAGTTAACTTTGGCTAATAGTAAAGAGAAACAACCATTGAGATAGTGGAGATCTGAACTGAGGACAGTAGAGAGTTAACCTCCAACCCTTCAATCCACTCCTAAAAACCCCAAGGTGGATACAAAGCAACCTGGATCTGGGAGAATGAGCCAGAGAACACTACGTGCAAAATTAAGGAAAGTTTTTTTCCTCATACACTCTGAAATCTACTGAAGGTAGGGTGTCTGTGTGTGTCTGTGTGTGTGAACAATATGACACATAGAGAAACATGAAATATTAAATAATAACTGCAATGCATAATGAAAAATAGCAACTGCATGAGTTATAAACTTATGTTTATAGTATAAAGTGTGTTTATGTTTTATATATATATATATATATATATGTTTATGTTATAGTTTAAAGTATGTTTCGGGAAAACAGCAATGTTGATTGGTTATACGTAGGAACCTGCACTGGAGCTATACTGAAAAACATGAGAGAGAGAATTTCAAAAGGCAGAGATGAGATGAGACTATACAAGGAAAGCATTCCTGTTTCCATCCCCTTGTAAAATGTCTTACATGTCATAGATGTTTATTGGATGCTGATTGATCCAGTTAATGATTGATTGGAAAGCAGCCTTGGAGAGCAAATAGAGGGTAGTAGCTTATGATAAATCTGGAAAGGTAGGAAAATGTGATATTGCAAATTATTAGATTTCCATTCCTAATGTTTTTTCTTTACTTTGGATTATGAAAAAAAATATCCCAGTTTATCAAGTATCTACTACAATGAGCATTTTATAAAAAATAGACTAGAAAAAATAAAGAATTTTACATGAAGCTTGGAATTTCTAGTCATTAGTGTGCCACAGCAGGCCAGGCTGTCCCCAGATTCAGGCAGATCTGTGTTCATATCCACTTTGATGCTTACCTTCTGTATGACTCTGGGCAAGTCACTGCAACCCTATCTGCTTTGGTTTTCTCAACTGTAAAGTGCAGTTAATTACAGCTACCTCCTGAGTCTGTTGTGAGGATAAAATGAGATGCTACGTGTAAAGCTCTTAGCACAGTGTTTGACACATGGTAGAAGTTTAATATAAATTTGTTCTCATCCCTTTTATTGAGTACAGCTTATTTTTCCTCTTAAGTTTATAATAAATCAACCATCAAGCATGTTATCCAACATAGCAAAGTGTGGCAAATAGAATATATATATGAAGCCTTATTTTGAATATTCAAAAGCTATTAAATATCTGTTTAATATATTTCAATATTAATTAATATAATTAATTAAAATAATTAATATATTTTACTGCTATTTCACATCAATAAAACAGTTATTAAGTACTTACTATGTGTCAGACACTATGATAAGTGGTGAAGATATAAGTATGTTAAAAGAAAGATAGACCTTGTCCTCAAGGACCTCACCACTTGAATGGTGGAAGACTATGCAGAAATGAGGTAGAGGGTAGAATGCTGGGGAAAGGTAGAGGACCCAGGCCATGGGACATGATGGAAAAGTCCATAAAGTCCTAAAGCAATATACCTGTGTGTGAAATGAGAAATTCTGAGCTGAGTCACTTCCTTCAATGTTGAGTTTGAATTTCATAGACACTCCAAAGGCTGAGGGATTGGGAGGACCAAGGGTGAGGGCTCTTGTAAGGAGCTGAGATTCTACCAGTGATGAGATTCCTGGGAAATGGAGAAAAAGTCAGAGAAATACCAAGGTAGTGTATCCAGGTGAAAATTAGGAAGATAAATGAGGACTTTCAAATCCAAATTCTCCACCTTTGACAAATGCTAGATTGATCAGGAAAAAAAAGTCACATTTGTTTCAGCCTCAGTTCCTTTACCTGTGAAATGAACATTTTTTTCAATACCTACCTTATGGAGTAAATGTAATACTTAATGCCAAAGTGTATTTTTTCAAAGCTTTTCTGAACATTAAAGCTCTGTGTAAAAGTCAACTATGATTACTACTTGAAAATTATTAAAAATGGATTTTAAAATTTTGTTATTGGTTTTATACAGAAAGAGGTATTGGTGAGATCTGTAAATAAGACAAATAACCTTTATGGCCATATGAGAAATAGCTAGAAGGAAGAATCATTGGAAGAAGAGAGGAGATATGAGCCAGGCCAGACAGTATTAATGAGAACCTCCATTAGGATGGCAACCATAAGAATGCCAAGGTCTTAATTATGTCAGCAAGTGACAGTAACATAATACAGTGCCAAATAAGAACCTTGAAATCCCTCCCTTAAGGAGCAGCAAGAAGTTGGTAATGAAACCATGAGAATTCCCTCAACCCTACATCCGGCTTCTCCCACAACATAGTCCATACTGAATGCAAAGAGAAAGGGACATGAGATCATTAAATAAAGGTTAACTGAGAAGCCAATGGGAAACATCTCAGAAGCAGTTCCAGGCCTTACCTGGCTTTCCTCAGTCACTTCCTAAAAGTGAAACACATGGGCTGATTTGAATTTAAGTACATTTTGGAGGCATTGGAGACAAACTCCAGGCTCTGGAAAGTTTTCTCATGGAATCTGCCTGATAATTCAGATCCATAAGAGATTTTGTAAATGTGGAGATGGTTTGGTTTCTTGCACATTTGTGAAAATAACTGAAAAGCATTTTTTAAATTTAGTGTTATACAAGAAGTTTCTTCTTGGATGAATAGGTCAATTACCAATAATAAATCAATAAATCAATCAAGTAACATTTCATAAATGTGCCATGGACTGTTTTAGATGGTGAGGATACAAAGACAGTGATGAAACAATATCTGTCCTCGGAAAATTATAATAACTTCAGGCTTAAGTATAAAAGTCAAGTTAGCAATTTAAGAAGCAGGGACAATTAGTATAAAATAAAATAAAATGTTTCTTTGTATCAACTGGTAATTCATAATGTGAAAATTCAAATATTTCATACAAATTGAATATATGGCATGTTGTGCATCTAGATGAACAGTGGATAGGGTGTTGAGCCTGAAGTTAGGAAGACTCAGCTTCCCAAATTCAAATATCGCCTCAGGAACTTCTGAGCTGTGTGACTTTGGGGAAGTCACTTAACCCTTTGTGCTCTGGTTTCTTTTCTGTAAAATGAGCTGGAAAAGGAAATAGCAAGTTACTCTAGTATCTTTGCCAAGAAAACCCCATATGGGGTTACAAAGTGTTGACAGGACTGAAAGACTAAGCAACAAAAATAATAAAATGCGCTTCTTTGATGCTGAAGGAGTGGGAGTATTTAATTTTTCTACATTTCACAGTTTCATATCTTTGGAAGCCTCTTTAGTGCTAATCTCTCTCTCTCTCTCTCT
>JAQQSK010000052.1:0-39099 GCA_028658325.1 Potorous gilbertii
GTGGGGAGGGAGAGATGAGAAGAAGTTGGAACTCAAAGTTTTAGGAACAATTGTTGATTATTGTTCTTGCCACTAGGAAATAAGAAATACAGGTAATGGGGAATAGAAAGTTATCTGGCCCTACAGGACAAAAGAGAAGATGGGGTAAGGGAAGGGAGGGATGAAAGAAGAGAGGGCAGATTGGTGATATGGGTAATTAGAATGTTCAGTGTATTGGGGAGGGGGGAGGGGACAATTGGGGAGAAAATTTTGGAACCCAAAATTTTGTGAAAATAAATGTAAAAAGTTAAATAAATAAATTTATATAAAATAAAAATTTACTAGCAATCACAACACTTTAGAAACAATATTGAAAAGCAGCCACGTCAGTTTATAGATCAAGTACAACAAACGAAGGATTACACTGATGACTTTTTCTACAGCATAAAATAGTTGGCAGAAATTAAAGAATCTCAAGGAAATAAAGAATGCCCTGTTGTCCAAGGTTCTAAAGTTGGGCAGGGTGTGGCAGCATTTAGTGGAAGGTCCATGTGTTGCCAGTAGGTATGTGTCAGATGTTTCTTACATACAGATAAGCCAAACTAAACTCAGGAGGTTGGACCACCAGGTTGTTTTTCCACAACAAACCATTATTGGACACAAGGAAGGAACAAAGGTTCATTAAAGGACTGACTTGGAAGGAGTGTGTAATTGAGAAAATGCAGTTATGATAATGGAAGAATCTGTGATATACTAATGGAGGGTGCTCCCAACATACAAGCTCCCTTCATCAATGTAGATTCCATCCCCCATATGTAAGTTTATTTAGTCCCTACAGCACAAAGGTTAACTTGCCTCAGGGTAAGGGTTTTTCATATCCTAACTCTGTTACTTGTATATTATTTCTGTCATCCTTGATTCTCTGTGTCTCAAGCAATATCCTAGGACTTACTGAGTTAAATTCCATACACAAACTTCTGAACATGGAGCCTATCACATGTTATTGACATATATGTACCCATAAAAACTTGGGGAAAGTTTGGGAAGCCAAGGTCAGACACATCAAAATGCAGCTACAAACCTCATGCTTAGGAGACTAGATCTTTGTGACACTGATCATAGGAGACTAAATCTTTGTGACACTGATCATTAAAATTAAGAATTTCTTTGGAATTCTGTGGGCTGAATTTCATAAGAAGCATTTGTAAAGAGGTAAGAGTAGTGATAAGAACTCCAAAGAATTTCCCAACAAATAATCTATGGAAAACTCTGGGTACTACTCCTGTTTGTCACCCCTCCAAACAAGCTCTGTGAAATCTTGGGGTCATGTCACATGATGTCATTTTATAGTATGGTCTGAATGTAGAGGGATATACCAGAGACATAGAAGACTAGCGTGGTAGTAATACAGGTCCTTCTTCATATGCTGAGATGGGGTTGGCATAAGCATGACAGACTGGCTTTCTTTTTCCTTGTGCTGCCTTCAAACCCAGTGTTTAGGGGCTCTCCTACATCCCCACAGTGGTGAATGACAATGGTCTCCTCAGTGATGTTCACAAGCATGACCTGGATTCTGATACTGGGGTAGTCTCTGCCCAGGGTGGATAGCTATAACTGTCCCCAGCATGTTCTGTGTCATGGGGACATTGCTGCTGGGGAGGATGGAGATGGAAATGTCACCATTGACCTTGGTGTTTTTGAGAATCACCTGGAACCTGCCCTGTTCCTGGGTCTGGAGGCCCCCATGTCTGCCTGGAAAATTGTTTGCCACAGCCAGCACAGGCATCTCACAACCAGGGAAAGCAGGTAGCACATGGAACCCTGTAAGGTGAATCTGAGTCAATCTCCTGACAAAAGATGACCAGAGATTAGTAAATCCATTGGGCTCCTGTCTAGAGAGTCTGATCTGTGAGATGTCCAGGGGACCTCAGCAGCTGTTGTCATCATTGTCTTCATCATCATCATCTTCATAGACACTTTTATACTTATTGAAAGATTTCAATGTGTTTTGCATGTTCACTTCAAGAATCCTATGATATCAGTGAGAATGAGATTAAGACCTGGTAGTGCAGGGAGTAAGAGGTCTGGACATGGAATCGTGGGATTGAGTTCTGGCATTGCCCCAGACACTTGCTCTCTGTGTGATCCTGGGCAGGTCATTCAATCATCCTTGCCCCATCTGTAACACGAGGGTAATGGTAACACCTAGCTCTGTTCTCTGTGTAAATGATTGGTTGACATAAATTCTTTATACCTTAGTTTGTGGTCAGTGTTTCTGAGGGCTCCATGTTTATTTAAATAAAAAAGAAATTCCCTGATTTCCATGCAGGTATCCAACACAGTGTTTCCCATGTGATAATCAAGTGTGTAAGCCCTTTCAAGTTCATCTTCCTGTTTCAGTTTGTCCCATGTCTTAGTGTAATGTTGAATCCCCACACTGTCATTACTGGTCTGTCTAAGTCTTGTTTTGGAATTGTCTTACTATCAATATCCTTTCATCCCTGATGGTAAATTTTAATGTGACATAATCATCCCTTGGTTTCTGTCCCTTCATGTTTTATAATTTGAATTCAACTTCCTAAGGTGTGGAAGCTACAACTACTGCTTTTTGGAGCTTATTAATTTCCATAGGAACAGCACAGTAAATGTCTTCCATTCTCTCCTTTCAAATCTGTATGTGGCTCTCCCACTTAGCTTTGCTGACTACTGGCACCATTTTCATAGATTTTGAGTGAGAAGGCACTTTAAAAATCATCTAACTCTAAGCTTCTCATTTATGTCATTACCTTCTCTATAGAAAATAAGCTTATTACCTCGTCCCAGGAGAGCATAAGCTGGAGGCAGGAAAGCTACCTCACTTCTTTAATATGTACTTACAATCACTAAACAATCACTATTGCATTGCCTGAGGAGGCTTAAGGTGACAGGGGCAAAAATATGAGAAGCTGTGAGGAAGGAGGCTGGGGGCCTCTGAGGAGGCAGAAGAAATTAGGAGGCTGGAGGCCAGAGAAGGCTCCAGGAGAGAGGGTTAGAAATGTGATCAGCTGCAAGGGAGGAGGCTGTGTGCCTCTGGGGAGGCACAAGGCCTGAGGAGCCTGGAGGCTTGAGGAGGTTCGAAGCTAGAAGGGGAAAAATGTTCGAAGCTGTGAGGAAGGAGGCTGGGGCCTTCTAGGGAGTCACAAGGCCTGGGGAGGCTCGGGGTGACAGGGGCAAAAATGGGAGAACCCATTGAGCAAGGAGCTTAGGGGCCTCTGAGGAGGAAGGTGGAGGGCACTTGGGAACATGAGGAAAGTTGCCCGGTGCTTGCCAAGGTGTGGAGGCCGGCCACCTTTGTGCTCCTCGTGTCTTCCGTGCCTCACCCCTCCCAGTGTCACGTGCAGCACTCATCCCCGTGCCCCGCGCGTGCAGCGGTCCTGCCCGTGCCCACGGGCTCTCGTGGGGGTGGGGGGGCGGCTCCCGAGGTTGAAGCCGAGGGGAGGAGACAGAGGCAGGGCTGAGAGGAGGGCGCCCGCCCGGGGCCACGGAGTCCCAGCGCAGCGCGCATGCGCCAGGCTGGCACTGCGGAGGGCCAGGGGAGGGAGGGGCGCGGATCGCTGGCTCCGGCAGCGCCAGCTGCATCTGCATCCCGGGTCCCCTCCCCGGCGCCGCCCCCTCCTCCTCCTCCTCCGCGTCCTGCTCCATCTCTGGCAAGGCACGGTGAGCCCTGGTCGGGCGCTGTCCGCAGCCTCTCCTGCCCCGGTGTGCGCCAAGAGGTCTCCACAGAGGTAAAGGGGAGGGGGCAGGGGACCCCGGGCCGGGGTGGGGTTGGAGCGATCAGGGCTTCGGCACCTCCTCCTCTTCCTCTAGCCAAAGCCTCTGGAGGAAGGAATGAGGCTGAGAGTCCCTGGTCCTTGTGTTGTGCCCCCTTCCCCAGTTAAACGGGCAGTCCAATCTTTATAGAAACTTGGGGTTTCCTTGTCCTCCTTATAGCGGGGCCTTTTCCATAAGAGGAGAAAATTGGCTCTGCTTTTTCCCTTTTAAGGATGAACACACTCCGCTTTCCATTTTTCCCTCTTTTCCGAGGTGATGGAGGGGCGGATGGAAGTCCTTCCCTACAGGGGCCTGAGGTATTCAGGGGTGAATTCTTGAGAAAGTAAGGGGAGGTGAAGAGAGGCATGTTTCTTAGTGGCATGTACCCACCCAGATTCCTGGACCAGCCTCTATGGTCTTAATATTTTCGCTCTATCTCCCTAACTCTCACTCCGTGCTCCAGGATGGAGGACCTACAAGGGCTTTCCTTGGAAATCAGAACTAACTGTGAGTCAGGCGTCGACCCTAGTTTTGGCTGGTACCACCTTGGTATTTGAGCAGGGGAAGGAAAGAAGTGTGGGCTGCACTCGGGGCTCTCATGACTGACCATCTAGGGCCTAGGTGGTGGAGTATATCTGCAGGATGAAAACAGCAACCCTGGCTGGGCCCTAGGGAATGCTGGGGGCACTAAGGACCCTGATATTGTTGAGGTGGGGGAGAAAATTTGAGATCCACTGTGGGCCTGAGACTGGGAGTAAGGACGGCTAAGAATCCAGTGTCTCTTGGGGCACAAAATGGCCTAGCAGAGGCACTCCCTTAAGGGTTGCTGCAGTTAGTTGTGGGGGGAGGAGGGCAGGGCAGAGTACCACTGGGCAGCACACCTCTAGAGAGCCCCTGGGTCACTTGGCCCATTCCTCTGCTATCTTTTGCTGCACTGGGCATCTGGCCAGCTCGCTGCTGACCCTGGCCAAAGGACCCTGGCCACAGACACCCAGGAAATTTCTTTAGAGGTGACCAGGTCTCTGGAAGCTCACTGTATTTTGCCAGAAAACTGAACTGGAATGCATGAACACTAGAGGGTGTGGAATCTCAGTGTAAGGGAGTGGGTGGGGGGGGGGAAGAGGAAGAGAGGCTCAGTAGCCCCTGCTGCAGATGCATTGCATCTTTTGGAGGTTTCTGTATTTTTTCTTTTTCTGTTCCCCCATCCTGACCTCCTCTTGCTCCATTTACTGTGAGGTCTAATTGTTTTCCCCTTGGTTTTATGTGGAATGCAAAGAACAGTGGGCTAGGAGGTAGGAGACCTGAGTGCTGCGACTAGCTCTTCTGCTGACTAGTTGTATGACATTGGGCAAGTCACTTCCTGTTCTGGACATCAGTTTCTCTTTGTCAAAGGATTAGATGGTACACTAAGATTCCACAAATGTATGTTTTTTGTGTCTACACTGAGATTATAAGCTCTTCAAGGAGAGAAGACAGAATAGGGATCTGATGGTTCTCTGTCTTCCCCACAGTGCCTGCACACAGTAGGCTTTCAGTGTCTACTTGTTGCTGGATTGGGAGCCTGAGAGCTGGGCTTTCCTGGCCACTGGGGACTTGTTCATTTTCCAGCTCAGCTGTGAAAGGTTTCAGAGCAGTGGGGGAGTTGGGCCACATTGGCCTCTCTGCACTGGGTCAAGATGGCCACATTTCCAATCAACATTTATATACTGTGGGTCAGCTTTTTTCCCTTCCTTTTCACTGTGCTTCCAATGAGGAGTTGTCACAAGATAGAAAAATATCCCCTAGGCCAGAAGGCAATAGGGGTAAAGGGGCTTAGGGAATCCAGAGATGCATAGGTAAGTGTAGGCTGACAAAATGGATTTCGGTCTCATTCTTATCCTCATGGCTGACTGTTATCTCCCATCACCTGCCAGGGACCCACAGTCACCCTGGACAGAGAATCCCTGAACTGTCTTTATTTACTTATGGTGCAGCTAGAAAGGAGAGGGATGAAGGCAAGTCACTTACCCTCCCTATTTAGGGTGAGAGGGCAGTGTAGATGAGGCAGAGCTGGAGTTATGGGTACAATCTCCATACTCATCCAGGCCATGAGTCTCATAGTGCTAAACTTCAGACAGTTAAGGGGAAAGATGAATGTGTGCCCTTTAATGCCCTGTGATCAGTAGTTCTGTCAAGAAGTGATACATCAACTAATTAGCTATTAAGCAAGTCACTTCCCCTTGCCATATCTTAGTTTCCACATCTGTAAAATGCTGTCGCAGGGCTGAGAGAGTACAGATGACAATCTCTGAGGTGGCCCCTCTGGCTCCATTTATAAATTCATTTCATGCTGGACCCTGGAATATCCCTGACTTCTCAGTTCTGTGGCCTTTCCTATCTTGGAAGCTTTTGGAAACAAGCCATGATCCCCATGATATCCCTTCCTTACTGTGCCCCTCCTGGTGAGGCAGACTTAGTCTTATAGATCCTCAACTGAGTCAGACAGAATTCCCGAGTCATACAAATTCCTTCATCCCCAACCCTGCCCCCCTTGGCTTAAAACACCCTGAAAATTGTGTCAACTGTTGGCTCCCCTTTGGCTCTGCGGCTCTGGACTGAATTGTCACTTACTGTAATTCTTTAGGGATTTTCCCCTAAGAAACCAATCAGTCTGTCTATACCACAAGATCATAGTGTTATCCAGCCAGAGATGGAATTTAACAAGGCCATGTGGTACAATGATCTTGTTTTTGCATATGAGGAAACTGAGCCCTGAAGAGGGGAAGTGACTTGTCCTTGGCCACTCCAGTAGTAGTTCAACCCAGATCTTCTGTTCCCAGATCTAGGGGTCTTTTCTGCTGTATCATAGGGAGTTCTCAGCAAGAAACCCCAAATTAGGTGTATGAGGATGAGCTCATTGAACATGATTTACTTGACAGAACCATAGGATTTCGAGCTGGAAAGGACCTCAGAGATCAAGTGTGATCCTCTCAATTTCCAGAGAAGAAAACCAAAGAGCAGAAAGGTGAGACTCAGCCAAAATCAAGGTAGTAAGTTGCAGAGCTTGGATGGAACCTGGGTTTTCTGCCTATCTGGTGCTCTTTCCAAAATATTGTGGGTCTCCTTTGGCCCAAGTATTGAATGCCAGCTGTTCTGTAGCATTTATAAGCAGTATCATGCTCAGATAATTCCAGAGAAAAAATATTTGTAGTTAACAACTCTCCTCATACAAAAGGCAAGCTCTTTATGGCCAGGGCATAAAATGGAGATTTAGTACAGTGAGTCTGAATTGGTGATTTCAAGAGATTGAGTGCTGAAACCGGCACTGGAGGCGGAAGATGTGGCTTTGAGTTCCAGTTTTGTCACTTAATTAGGTGTGTGACCCTAGGTGGCCCTCAGTTTCCTACTTTGGAAAAGGAGAGAATTGGACTAGAAGAGATGATTGCTAAGGCCTCTTCCAGCTTGAATGTGCTCGTTATGAATGCTTTTTATTGGCAATGGAACACATGATAAAGAAAAACACGCTTGTCTTTAAATGAAGAACTCTAACTCTCTCTCTCTCTCTCTCTCTCTCTCTCTCTCCCTCTCCCTCTCCCTCTCCCTCTCCCTCCTCCTCTCCCCTCTCCCTCTCCTCCCTCTCCCTCTCCCTCCCTCTCCCTCTCCCTCTCCCTCTCCCTCTTCCTCTCCCTTTCCCTCTCCCTTTCCCTATGTACCTTAACATTTTTAGAAATTCTTTCGGGGGTGGAGGGGAGTTATATCATGCAGTATTCAAGTTTGCAGATTATGCTAGCTTCTTCTGGGTAGGAACATGCCCATGGAAATAAGCCACGAGAATAAAAGAGCTCATATGAGTGGGCAGAAAGGCAGCAGATGAGCTGCAGTGTGGGCAGGGGTGGCAAGCTAATGCATTTAAAGAAGAGCTAGCCAAGCTGTGCTTACAGAACCACAGGCTCTGAGCTAATTATGATCTGGGCGAGGGATCTGGGCATCACTATGGTCTATTTCCTCTGCCCTAGCCCCCTGGCTACTGTAGCCACACAGTTCTGGGCCTCACTGAGGACAGAATGAGAAAAAGGATGAGGCCCAGGAAACAACAGTGGCTGAGTAGTGCTGGACCAGATGATCCCGGTGGCCAAGTTTTTTTAACCAGAATTAGGGCACGTGATCAGGGAAGGGAAATTACTTTTGAGTCAAGATTGACCTGATTTCGAATCCTGCTCCAATACTAACTTTCGGACTTTGGGCATGTCACCTTAATCTCTTTGTTTCTTGGGGATAACAATTCTCACACTCTTTACCTCCCTAGAGGTGGGGAGAAAATTCTTTGTGAAGTTTGAAGTACTATGGGAAAGGGAGTTGTGATAATCTTCTCCCACATGGCCCCAAGAACAACTGGAAGCTGGAAAAGTTCAGACCAGGCCAGTGAAAAGGATCAGGTGGGGTTAGTTCTCAGCCCTGTCGTGGCATCTTAGGCAAGTTCTGAGTCAGATGATCTGAGTTCGAATTCCGACTTTGCTACTTTCCAGCTGAGAGACTTTGAACCTCAACTGATCTCCTCTCTCTGGGTCTCCCTTTCCTCCTCTTTAGGAAGGTGGAATAGATGTTCTATAAAGTCCTTTCCAATTCAGACCTATGTTCTTCTTGTATGGAGTTTATTCTATCTAAGAAAGATTGAAGTGGAACAGGTGTGTAGGTGTGAATGGGGAGCTAGGGACAGATGTGAGAAATAGGGGTGCTGCTGATCTAACTCAGGAAGGGAGGCCACAGGCAAGAAGTGGCTCATGTGGAGCCACCAGGAGTCTGTTCAGAAGTCTCTGAGTCATGGCCAGAGAAGTGAGTGTGTAGTCTCTATTCTACTTATGTGTCCAGGAATCAGAACAGTGGCTCAGCCACAATAATCAGGAAAAGAATTAACATTTGCGTAGCATTCTGAGGTTTTTAAAACACTCCTAACAACTCAAGTATATTCTCCATTTTACAGGCAGAGAAAACAGGCTGGGGGTGGGGAGGTGGGGATTGGTCTCAGATCAGTCTTGAGATCAAAGAAAGTTACTCTTGAATAAGATCTGAGCCTGAACAAAGCTTCAAAGTCCTCGGAAGGACATCCAGGTGTGGGATGCCGACCTTGCTCGCTTGATTTCTCTGAATGAGGTTCTGGCCATCATGGGTGTCTCCTGCATAGCAGAAACCTATATCTGAGCTGCAACAGAAAGTATGACTATTGGGACCAGGTTTTCTGAACCAAAAATTGAAACACATGGTCTGGCAAAGAAAATTCCTTCTGCAGAGAGAGTTTCATTAAAAGCACATTTTCTATTCTTGAAATAGAATATCTTGTCCTAGAAAATCCAAGGTGTATGGTCATGCTAGATAAGATTGACACTTGTAAATTTATGGTGGATGGGGGTGCAAGAGAAACTCGGACTTATTCTTGAAATCCTTCTTCTCTAATTCCTGAAATACAAGACCTAGGAGAAATTCCATGAAGCTCACACTAGGTAGATTTAGGATAAAGAGTAGTCTTACTTTACAGAGCAGGCAGTACAACTTTATGTTGATAAGTAGGACAGACATGAAAGGGAATATGCTTAGGAAGATTCATTGCTTGGGGTTCCAGTGATGTGATAAGGATGAGCCTTCTTCCTGCACATAGCTAGATTGGTCCTTAAATGATGGATAGCTTGTCTCCAGAACTGTACTTGAAGCCTTTCTAGCTTGCTAAGCTAGCCAGAGCTTACACTTTTATGCTATACCCTTCAAGAACCCAGGGTCATATTGGTGTCATGATGAGATACTAGAAGAGGCTGGTAATGGAGGTCACTCGGGGAAACTCAGGATGCTTGAGGTTGATGCTGTGAAAGGCATCTGTATCCTCCTCCTTTGCTGCCCCTGTCACAGGATATTAGGTGGAATGAAACACTGGGCTGAGCTTGTGTAGCATTGCTTATGTTTTTATATAATGAATTTTCCTTTGGTGAGGAAATGAAAATGCAATTAAAGTTAACGTTAGTTGGAAACAGTATACAATTGTTCTTTGATCCAGAAGACACCTAGTAGATTTTGTTACAAATGGAATTTCTTGCAGCTTGTAGGCCCATGAAATGGTGGTTTCAAGCATCCACCCCTCATTATCTCCAACAAAAAGGACATCCACCAAGTCCCCTAAACAAAGTCCTTGCTATCAAAGTGAGATAGGAAATGAAGTGGCTAGAAAGGAAGGTAGTGATTGCTGAGAGCAAGCTTGGGTTTCTCAAGAGCACATCATGTCAGAACTCATCTCTTTCTTTGAACGGGATACCAGCATGGCTGGAGAATGCCTGGATGTCAGCACTGCTTTAATTAGTTAAATCTTTTGGTCATCATGTGTGAGGGATGTTGGAAAAGGGATTGCTCTTTGTGGACAGGCTTTGGAGGTCCTTCCAGCTCAGCTTATGCTGATGATGGAGGAGTAGGGGGGCTGAGTAGATCAAGAGCTCCTGTATCTAGAACATTAATTGAGAAATGCAAAGTCTTGAACCTGATTCTAGGCCCTGGAACCCTCTGAGCTTCTGCTCTGTATCCATCCCACAGTTGCATTTGGAAGAATGCTTTACTCTGATCAACGCCTTTCAGCTGCATACCACCTTGAGAGGAAAGACCTGGGAATCCTCCACACTCCTGAAATGGAGGGTTTTTCAGCAATGCTGTTCCTGAAGTGACCAGTAGGGATTACTGCTAATACATAGAAACATGGGATGGGCCATTGAGTACTAGGAAAGGGGATGGGGATAGAAACAGGTATTGACTTACCAGCCAGCAGACCTCGTTTTGATGTTCCACTGGTTGGGTGTCTCTGGACACATAACTTCACCTCCTTATCCTGAGAAAGAGAGACCTGATGATTCATCTCTAAGTCTCCTTCTAGTGCTAATATTCCATCCTTAAATCCCTTCCAAATATTCCCTATTACCTCTTGAGCCTAGCTTCCTTTGGTTTCTGTGAACATCACTATTCTTCATTCTTTTTCCTCACTGAGACCCTGCATGTCCCACCCCTCTTCTGCCAAGATGTGTAATATTTGCTTCTGATTTGCATTTGGATAACACAGGTAGAAGACATCCTTAGTAAGAGACTGAAGGGAGTCAGTCCTGGGTGGGGGGTGGTGTCGGTTTTGTTACCCAATTTCTCCAAAGCATAATGTCTATCCTTAGGCAGTTAGTCCAATTGCTTTTCAGCTTTGGGCTAGCTAGGGATGTATGACAGGCTCATGTGAGAACTTAGCAGTTAGAAAATGTGTGGAAAAGTGTGACATCTTAGCTCTGGAAAAAAGAGAGGGGGAGTTGGCAGATGTCGAAGCAAAAAGCCTTTCGTGTTCATGGTTTCTAAACTAAGAAGTTGGTGATGAGTCCAGAATGGCAGAGTACTGGAGGCCTGTGCCTACGCTCAGCACACATGGATTGGTGTCCCTAGCACTTAATACAGGCTTTCTGGTTGGGATACCTACATTGACTCCACAAACTGAGTTACTAGTTATTTACTGTCGTGGAGAGCTGGATGTGTGAAGTCCAGGAAGGCACACCAGGTCTGATTTTAGCCATTCTTTTGGACTTCCTTCCTTGTTTTGTTTTTGGCCCGGCCCCTCTAACAGATGGCTCATCACTTCCTCTTTCTGGCCTTGGCTGTCTTGGGGAGGGGATCCCAAGGCAAACAGTCCTTAGCTCCTTTCTTTCCTCTCCTGGGAGAGCTAGAAGGGACCTTCAAGGTCCCTTTGTAGAGATGGAGAGATCTCAAAAGCTAGGATGTCAAAACTGGAAGAGATCTTTGACACTATTCAGTCAAAAACCTTATCATTTAAAAGAGGGGGAAACTGAGGCCCAAACAGGGGCAGAGCTGCCTATAAATGTCCAAGATTCTCGGCCTTGTGAGATTTCTATCCCTTCCTGACCCCAGAGCTCAGGAATGGTAACAGTGTTGTTCCTGGGGTACTGAGGAGTCTGTTACACTATTTTGGGGGGACGCAGAGGATGCTCTTCTGACCTACAAAGGTAGCTTTAGCGATATGGACAGACCAAGAAATGGAGGAGGGACCTTTGGATCCGATCCTCTCTTCATGAGCATGGGAAGGAATGATAAAAATGTGATGCCAAGTACGAGGGAGCTAACACCCTGTGGCTCTCCATTGCCAAGAAGAATGTTTAGACTCCATCTTCAGAATCCAGGACTCTCCCATATGGACCCAAGCTACCTTCTCTGCCACTATTTCCCTTTGCGAACGCTAAGGTCTAATACAGGGTTGGGAAACCTGGGGCCTCAGGACCATATGTGGCCCTCTAGGTCCTCAAGTATGTTCCTTTGATGGAATCTAAACACAGAACAAATCCCCTTAATAAAAGAATTTGTTTTGTAAAACTTGGATTCAGTCAAAGGGCCACACTTTAGGACCTAGAGGGCCACGTCTTGTCTTGAGGCCCCAGGTTCCCCACTCCTGTAACCAATCTCAGCCTCATAATCACCTCAAATACTGTCTGTTACCATTTCTTGCTTATAGTGGTCCCCAAGCCTCACATGCTTTCCCCTGCACTTTCAGGGCCTAGCTCAGAAATGAATAATTGCACTGTTGCCTTGCCTGTGCAATCCAGCATGCAGTGATTGCTCCTTTTTGGTTAGTTCTAGTCAGCCTCTCTTATGTGAGAGGCATCAAATACCAACATGCTGCCCACAACATTCCTGAGCTCAGCTAAAATGTCATTAAGAAATATTTAGCAAAATGTAGAAAAAGACAGTAAAACATAGATGATGTTCACATGTGATTTTCTAAGTCACCATGCAGCCCACAGGGATCCTTCTGTAATGTTTAGTAGCTGGTTTCCATTTGAGTTGGACACCACTGGCCCTACAGCATTTTCTCGGTCCCCCCTTTATTGGCCACTCAGTATACAGCCTGCCTTGTATTGGTAATACTTTCCAGAAAGTTTCATTAAAAGCTTAATATTGAATATCAGTACAACCACCTGTATCTGCTTACTCTTTATATTTAGACTATTTTTAGGGTGCACAAAGTCTTGTCTGTTTTTCAATCATCCCCAAGGCCCTCATCAGGACCCTTTGTTTGTTCTCATTTTTCCTCTTGGAGGAACCATTCCCCTGATTCTCCTTTAATCATTTTGGATTTCCTAAGCATCTCTCCTGATTTTTGTTGGATTCCTCATAGTTTTCTATATTCATTGCAGCTTATTTAGCGATTTCTTGGCGATTAATGTTTATATTATTTCTGGATTTTTGGTGATCTTTGAGCAGGTGACCCTTGGTGGGTTTTTAGAATGCTTTCAGAGTCTATTCCCTATGATGGAATGATGGGCTCAAAGGCTAGGATTCTTTTTGTCACTTTTACATGACCTGCCAGATTTTTCTCCAGAAAGATTCTTCAAGTGGGTAGCACCATACTGGTATGCTTACTGGTGCTTCTCCCATCTCCTGGCCTGGCATGGACATCTTCCTCACTTTTGCCCCTTAGAAACCCTGACTCTGTTCGAGGCTTAGGGTCAAGACCACCTCCTTTGGGAAGCTTCTTCCTTCCCCTGCCTCCCAGGTAGTAGTGCTTGCTCTCTCCCTCCTTCATTCCTTTGTGCTCTGTGGTTACTTATCCGGAGTATGATAGAAGCTTCCTGGTGGCAAGATTCATAGACTTCACACCTAGCGGTCTCTGGTGAAGGTGATTTTCAAGGTGGAGCACTTGGTCAGTACTGCCACCATAGGTGAGATGGCCAACACTTGCACTGGTGACACACACAGCTTCAGCACTCGAGCTTCTGCCACCACTGATCATGATCCTTTGCTAGATACGTTTTCATGCTAGAGGCAATGGGTGTAGTGCAAAGAGCACTGACCTTGCGAGTTAATGCGGTGAAAAGCACAATGGCTTTGGACCCAGAGGGCCTGGGTTCAAATCCTACTTCTGGGCTCACTTACTTGGATGACCTTGAACAAATTAGTTAACTTCGCTGGGCTTCCATTCCCTCATATGTAAAATGAGGGGATCAGTTTTTGAGGTTTTGCCCCCACCCCTTTTATAACCTGTCACCGAAAGCAGTTCAAAATCAACAGTATTTATTATTGAACACTTACCATGAAAATCTCCCCAGATCAAATCAGCCTCAAGAAGATTATCTGGAAATGTATATTGATCCCATCGGGGAGACCTACCCCTGCTAAGCACCAGTAGCATGCTTGACAGCCAGGATAATTTGAGTTCTCAGCCTTCTTAACAAAAGGCAGAGAACACAGTGTGAAAGTGATCTAGTGAGCTCTTGATGCACCCAGAGTTGTACTGGGTCTAGAACATTTGGAGACTATGCCAGCCTGGCATGTTCCTGGAATACCAGCACCTAAGAAACTTTCAAACTCCTTGCAAGTGACAGAGGGATCCTAGGAAGTGGCTGGAACCAAGCTGGACCATTCTAGATTTTGGCTTCTGTGTTCCCATCACTCCCAGAAAAGTCTGTCCTGGTCATGGGCATAGGAAGCATGGGCAGTCTCAGTTGTGCCATCGATTAACGGTGAGCCTCTCTGGGCCTCATAAACTCATACAATCATAGGATCATAAATGTAGAACTGGAAGGGAACTCTGAAATTACCCAGTCACTCCCTCATTCTATAGATGAAAAAACAGCCACAGAGAGGGGGCAGCTTGCCCCAGGGCATGCAAGTAGTGATAGACACAGGATGTGAACCTCCAAGGGTATCTGGTCTGGCCTGTCTCTGAGTAGCAATCTCCCGCCCCCTCCCCCCCACACACAACATCCCTGCCAGCTTCTGCTTGAAGCTTTCCTGTGATGAGGAACTTCATCCCTCCCAAGGTTTGTGCGGGGTTGGGCTCAGTGGTGATTGCTTATGTCCCTTCTAGCTCTGACATTCTGCGAGTGCTTCCCGGCTCCTTCTGTTTGCCTCCCCACCTCTTGTCTTTCAGAATGTATTTTGGAAAGATGAGCTGATCTAGGATGAGATCCAGCTTAGTGAGTGGCAGGAACTGCTTTTTTTCTCCTCATAGCTGGAAGTGACTTTGAGTTCATCTAACTCCTTCATTTTACAGAGGAGGAAACTGAGGCCCAGAAAAGGGAAATGTCTTATCTAAGGTCACCTAGTATATAGCAAGGCCAGGCTTTAGACTCCTGTCTGCTGATACTTCCCACTACACTCATAGTTCAAGTGCCCTACTTTGGTAAGTCCAGGCCACTTGGTCCTTCCGCAGAGACCCCAAAGGTTGTGTGACTGCAGTGGTGACCTTGTTGCTATCATGATCCTGGGTACCGCTAGTATCAAACAGCCTCATGGCAAGTCAAAGTCAGAATACTCCGAGAGACTGTCTTGTCACCCTGCTTGAGGACTTGACTTGGTGAAAAGAAGGCAGAACACTGCTTGGGGAATGGTTCAAAAAATTATGGTCCAGGATTATGACAGAATATCATTATATTGTAAGAAATGATGAATCTGAGCAGTTGAACAAAATCTGAGAAAACTCGTAGAAACCAGTACAGAGTGAAGGAGGCAGAAGCAGGAAACCAACACACAAGTACCACAGTGCTAATGAGAAGAATGACAGACCAAAACAGAAGGTCGTCTAACTAGAATGGCGAATGTTATCCTTGAAGAGAGATGACTAAGTGCATCTCTCTCTTTTAGTTGGAGAGGTGAGGAACTATGGGTGTAGAATGCTGAATATACTGTTAGATGTGGCTCATGTGGCAGCTGGCTTCGCTTAACTGTTGTCACTTTGTTCCAAGGAAAGCTTCACTAAGTGGGGGGAGGAAGTGTGATGTTTGGAAGTAACTGATATAAAAGCAGCATCCATACAAATCTGAGGGGGTTTTAAATGAAGGCAAACTCCAGAAGATTTGGGGAGTGTGGTAGATTGTTGTTGCTAACTAGGCAGCTGTTTCAGATGCCGAGTGATAAACAGAAGGGCAATTGGGAAGCAATGTGGGGTTAAATTCAGTGAATCATAGGAGATGGAGAGAAATGAAACCCAACAGATATTTTGGACCTAAGGAATTACTAAGGGTGAGAGAATAGACCAGCCTAACTGAGTGTAGAATGGCTCATGACCATTGGGTTGGACATTCAGTGAGGAGTTCTTATAATCATAGATTTGAAGCTGGAGGGGAATTTAAAGGTCATCTAGTCCAACTCCCTTATTTTAAAAATAGGGAAGTTGAGGCCCAGAGAGGCAAAATGACTTGCCCAAGGTCACCTTTGTAAGTAACAAAATTGGAATTTGAAGGCAGGGCCTCTGACTCCCCATGTAGCATGCTTTCTAGTACTATTGATCAAAACAAAGTTTTTAAAAATTCCAAATGACATTTTAAGGCAGAATGACCAAAAGGTCAGCAATAAACTTTTTTTCTCAGTTAAGTACTTTAAACTCTGAGGGTCCATATAGCAGTAGCGACCAAGGCAATGGAATGTTAAAAAATGAAAAGTTTAAAAAAGATTCTCCCAACTTTCCACAGGTGCATGGAAAAAAGAATAAAATCCCACAGCAACATTTGCTGTAAAGAAAGAAGACCAGGTTAGGTCAGGGACCATGAAAGATTGGCCCTGGAACTACTCTGGAAAATCTTAAGGGTTTTTATCATTTGAACAGTTAATGATCAGGCTTTTTAAAGTCTTCTCATGTAGCAAAAGAAAAAAAGTGATATTCCTCAACTTTCAAGAAACAGCGTTACAACTGGGGAGGTTGGCATGTAGGAAGAGGTAAGGGTAAGAAGGAGAAAGATTTTTAAATGACCTCTCCATCCCTGATCAGATTTTGCCCCCAGGAAATCATCTCTTAGGTTCTGGATATCCACAGCACAACAATCAGCAGCCCTCTCCTGACCAAATGGGGGCGCCCTTTCATTTGGCTATGAAACAAATAAAAATACAAAATGGCACCCAGTCCTGTGTGGCCTCCTTCCACTTTCACAGGGCCAGGGTCAGGGTGACAGTAAAGGGAGCAAAGGATGTAAGGGTTTCTTGGTTTCTTGACTACATCAGTAGCAATCATTGACTTTCTAAAGGAGATGAGATATTCTTGTTCAATGATCAGCAATGGACATAGCACTGAGGGAAATGAATCATATCAATCTTGATATTCTTTCTCTGAATGAAACTAGGGAAGTTACAGCTAACTGAGCTTACAGGATCTTCTGGTAAGGACAAATAGAGGATTGTTTGACTTTAGCATGGGTCCAAGGGCAACAAAAGAAACATTTCATGGGGTCACTTGCCTGTTATTACAGGGTTCATGATGACCATTTGCAAGAAGACAACCATGAAAAGAATTGTGGCTTATATGCCAACATCTATTTCAAAGGATGAGGAGTTATTGGTATCCTAAATATCTCTAAATGAGAACCTCAAAAATTAAATAGGGAAGAAGGGCAAAAAATATACTGAAAAGCATGGCTCAATGAATAAGAAATGAAATCTATCAAAAGCTTATAAGACTGTATGAAAGCCCCCCCCCTCCCCACTATGACACACATGCTTTCTGTCAATAAAGAATTAAGAGCCACTGGACATGGTGAGCACATGACATCATATCAATCAGAGAGGACTTGGGTTCATATCCCACCTTCGTCAGTTACTATCTGTGTAACCTTGGGAAAGTCACTTAACCTTTCCTGGACCTCATTTTCTTCATCTATAAAATGAGGGTTGGACTAGGTGTCCTTTCAGGTCTCCTCTAGCTTTGAAATCTATGATTTTCCCTTTCACTCTCAAATTCCTGGAAAAAGCTCTTTACACTCATTTCTTCTACTCCTCTCTCCCTTATGGTCTAGCTTCAGACCCCACCACTTAACAGCAATTGAGTTGTTTGGACAATGTTGACCTCTTTATCTGCCCTGAGTTTGGGGGGGTACTGTGCTGGTTCTGATTCAACCTATGTAACTTCTCTTTCAGTTGGTTATCATCCACATTCCCCACACTAACTGTGGGGGTACCTACCCCAAGGCTAAATCCTGCCCTAGACCCTTTATTTTTTTCTATACCTTTCCTTTGGCATCAGTTCACATGGGCTTAGTTATCTCTATACAGATAACTTGCACATTTACTTATCTAGCCTTGGTCTGTCTCCTAAGTTAATAAGGCTCATTATACATGTCCTCCACAGTCCAACCAAACAGACTTTCCTGCTGTTTTTACCTCCATGACTTTGCACAGGCTACCCTCCATGCCTAGAATGCCCCTTCTCTTCACTTCTGCCTTTTAAAATCCCTGACTTCCTTCAAAGTTCAGCTCAAGTGCCAGCATCTATTTGAGGTCTTTCCTGATCTCCTCAGCTGTTAGTCACCCCTGCCAAATTAACTTAGGTTTACTTTGTAGATCCTTATATGGGTACAAATTTAAATTCCCTAAGGGAAGAGACTCATTTTTTTGATTTTGGATCCCTAGTGCCTGGCAAATGGTATAGATATTTGATAAGTGCTTGTCAGTTGGTTGCTTAGCAATGAAGTCAAGTGTTTGCTAACTTGGGCGCTCCCTTCAACCCCTTCAGAACCTTGTTTTAATAGACCTTGAAACTTAACAAAAAAAACTAAGATTTTGGCAACTGGTCCCCTCCCTTCCTGGCAAATAGAGGGAGAAGAAATGGCAGCAGTGTCAGATTTTATACTTTTGGGCTCAAGGATCACTGCAGACAGTGACTGCAGCCATGATATTAAAAGATGGTTGCTCCTTGGAAGGAAAGCTATGGCAAATCTGGACAGCAGACTAAAAAGCAGAGACATCACCTTGCTGACAAGATCCATATAGTGAAGGCTGTGGTTTTTCCACTAGCAACGTATGACTGTGAGAATTGGACTATAAGGAAAGCTGAGCACCAGAGAAGTGATGCTCTCAAACTGTAGTGCTGAGAAAGATTTTTGAGAGTCCTTTGGAAAAAAAGGAGATCGAATCAGTCAATACTTAAAAGAAATTAATTCAGGCTGGAAGGTCACTGGAAGGTCAGATATTGAAGCTGAAGTTTAAATACTTTGACCACATAATGAGAAGATGAGATTCATTGGAAAAGACCCTGATATTTGGAAAGATTGAAGGCACAAGACAAAAGAGGATGGCAGAGAATGAGATGGATAGATGGTGACGTGGAAACCATAAACATAGATGGACAGTGAAGGACAGAAGGGCCTGGTATGCTGTGGTCCATGGGGCTGGGGAGAGTCAGACATGATTGAACAACTCAACAACAGACAGCAAAATTTGAACTATTTTCATGATATACTATTCCTTTTTCTGATTTATATTCTTCTAGTTTTGTATTTGTATTTGTTTTTTTAATAACTTCCACACCAATAATGAGTTGTTAAGAGCCTGTTAAAATAGCACTTTATTTTTGGTGATATTTGTGCTTTCCATGTTCAGCATCTGATGGTTATTTTCTTGAAAAAAAATTATTCATGGTATGCAGACATAGACTTTTCATATGATCTAGACTGCTATACGGTCCCAAGAGTCATTGGTCTCCTTCATTTCTTATTCCTGATCCATGTTTTTCTGCTGTATTTTTTTATCATCCTCATCTATTTCCACCTTTGCATTGAAGTCAGCAAGTACAGGACTGTAGGTTGATTTAATTGAAGAATCTTAGTGAGTTCTCCGTAGAAGGGCTCTACTCCTTTATCCCCTGTAAGAGATATTCTATAAACCTCAGTTATTTTCATGAGGGTCTTTTTGCAAATACTTCTCATGAGGACTGCAATATAAGATGGTCAATCCTCCATGAAATGATGTTTCTTGTTGCCGTTAGGCACATGATAAAATCAACTCTTTCAACTCTTGGATTTGCCTCTCCAAGGAAAGCCATCCTTACATTTAATGGCAATTTTTGTCTTCTTCCCATTTCGTTTTTAGTGAGAGTGTTAAACTTGATCTAATCTAAGACATCCAGTAGTATGCTCCCCCATTAAACAAATATCTCTCATTTATCTTGAGTTAATGAATTTTATAGATGGCTAAACAACTTGATTCTTAGCACCCTCTGCCCCCTTGTTCACCACCCTGCCACTATTACTGAAGAAATTGAAGGCACACACAGAACTGAAGACCATTTTAATTTTTATTTGCTTTATGGCTTTCCATGGTCAAAAATTCATCACCAATTCATCACAATCTATTGGTGATAAGTGTCATTATACTTAGAGTGTCTGGTCCTTGTAAAACAGACTCATTCTGTTTCTGAGACAGTATTTGAAGCCTTTTTAGCATGGGAGGACCTACTAGGGCTTATGTTCTTCCCACATAGCCTCCAAGAACACTGGGTCACCTCCATACCAAGATGAAGCATTAGAATATGACTTTGTAGAAGATTGGGCCTGATGAATTATCACCACCCCCCAGCCAAAAGGAAAGTAATTTCCCAGGTGTTTTTCAGTGATATGAAAACCTTTTAACATTTTATTTACCTCAGGGACCCTGCATCCTAGTTTCCTGCATATAACCTTCAACTTATCAGCAGATACTACAGATAGAGAGCAAATGCAGGCCTCCAAATTACTTTATATATACTGTGTTTAGAAGCCTCATTCAAACCTCATTGCTGTTACATGTTCCTGTCCTGAAACCGATGACCCTGCAAAGAGTTGTTGCTTCTGTACTTTTCAGCTCTGTCTTCTTGTGTACCAACATGATCCTTTCCTTGCTTTTATTTATTCAAACCTTTACTAAGTACCACCTCTGGACAAGACCCTTTGCTAGGCAGTGGGGGCAGGGGAAGAGACTCAGAAATCAATAAAATCCTTCCCTTAACTAGCTTTAAAAGCAACATGGTGTCATGGAAAGAATAGTAGAAAGAATCTTACATCATAGAATGTCAAAGCCAGGAGAGACTATGGGGTACTGAATGTCAGAAGACCTCAGTACTAGTTCCAGTCCTGCCATTTACCAGCTGTATGGCCTTGAGCCTCCATTTGCTCATCTATAAAATGGGCAATAGTATTTCCAAAGGGGAGTGTAGTAAAGTACTTTTGTAAACTATAAAGTGGTTTAAAGTGTGAGTTGTCCTAGTAGGGGAAATGTCTGTGTGCTAACTGAAATATAAAATTGAGTGTAAATTATTAATGAGGGACAAGATACTGTGAAAGTTCAGGCTTTGGAAAGAGTGCATTCAAGCTTGAGCTAGAGCCATTGATCGAAAGGCTTTATAGAGGACAAGAAAGCACCTGCTGGGCCTCCAAGAATGGGTATGAGTCAGAGGTTGGGGGGCAGGGGAAGGAGAAAATATATGGAGGAAGGAAACCCAGTATATGTTCAGGGCTGGAGAGTGATTCAGTAGACTGGGATATAGTATACATGTGAGGGAGATTGAGGAAGCTAAATGTGAGAAAATAGAGTGGTGCCTGGTTGGGGAGATCTTTGAATGCCAGAATAAAGCAGCGGGGGTGGGGGGGGCTACTATAAGGCATGAAATAGGAGAGTGACAGGATCAGTTCCATTTTGGGGTTCTTTTCCTTTCATGTCTTCTCTGTTTGCAATGGACTTTGTATTCAAGGGCAAGATTTCTTCAAGATTTCCTTTCCTTACTGTGTTTCTAACTTATGTAGCACTGTTCAGACAGAATTTCTATAGCTGAGAGTTTCCAGACTTTTGCTTTGATCATCTTTTAGCCTTCCTCTGCCTCAGTCTCTCAGTGAATTTCCTCTGATAGCTCGCTCCCTGATGTATTGTAGTCTTAGAGTTCATGGTTCCATCTCAGTCTCCTCATTGCTGTCTGTTACATCAAATTACAGTGTAACCTGTAGGAGTCTCCTATCTTCCCATCATCCCCCTTTCTTTGTAGATTTATAGCTGTAAAAGACTTTAGAATCCATCTAGTCCAATCCCCCCTTTTTGCCTACAAATGTCCGGGTTGCCCAAAAGAACTGCTGCCTATGTCTCCTCATCCTTAAAAAGCCCTCATTTGACCCTGACAGCCCCAATCTATTGTCCTATATCTGTTCTCCCTTTTAAAGCCAAGCTTCTTGGGGGAAAAACAGTCTACATTCATTGCCTGCACTTTCTTTCTCACTCACTTTTCAGCTCCTTGCAATCTAGCTTCTGACTTCATCACCCAGTTAATCAAAATTACTCTCTCCAAAGTCACTGTTCTTAATTGCCAGATCCAATTGCTTTTCTCAGTCCTCATTCATTTTTACTTCTTTGCAGCATTTAACTCTTTTGACCACCCTTATCCTCTGGATAATATCTCCTCTCTGGGTCTCTGTGATACTGCACTCCTTATACTCATCTTACCATTACTTCTTAGCTTCCTTTGTTGGATCCATCATCCATACCCTGACCTCTAGTCAAGGCTCTGGCCCCAACCATCTACTCTTCTTTTCTCTCTCTATACCCCATCTCTTGATCTTGTCAGCTCTTATGAGTTCAGTTTGAATCTTTGTGTGTGAGCTTCCCAAATCTACCTATCCAGCCCTAGGCTTTCTCCTGAGTTCCAGTCCTTCATCACCTACTACTTGTTGCTCCTCTTGAACTGGATAGTGTGAATGCATCTCAAATTCACCATGTCCTACTATGTTCTTTCCCAAACACGCTTTTCTTCCTAATATTCCTATTTCTGTCAAGGACACCATCATCTTTCCATTAACCCCACTTCATAGCCGAGGGATCATCTGAGACTCTACCACCTCTCTCTCATGGTATCCAACCAGTGACCAGTTTTTCTAGCTTGTCTCTACAGCATGTCTCACTCCATTTCCTTTTCTCTCCATGGATGGCCTCTTTATTCTCCCTGCTCCAAGCTTTTCTTCTCTCCAGCCTATCCTTCATGCAGCTGCCTCCCTGATCACATCACTCCCTGTTCCTCAAAAGCTACAGTTGTTCCCTGTTATCTCTAGGATAAAAAGCAGCCTCCATTTGATATTTAAAGCCCTTCCCGATCTGGCTGCAGCCTACCTTTCCGGGCTTCTTACACATTCCTCCCCTTCACACAGCATTCCAGCCCAACTGGCCTCCTCGCTGGCCCTCCCACATGACATTCCAGCTTCTATCTCCTCATCATCTCCTGGAATCCTGAACTCCTTGCAAAGCTTGGCCCCAGTGCCACCTCCTACAAGAAACCTTTATGAGCCTCCCTCTGGTTGCTGATACTCCCCCAAATTCTCCTATATCTACATTTTGTATTTACTTATGTGGGTACCTGTTGTTTCCTCCAATTGAATGTAACCTCACTGGAGGTAGGAACTTTAGATGTGGTCTGACCAGGGCAGAGAAGAGTGGGCCCATCATCTCATTACTCTTGGAATCTCAGTGCAGCCCAAGAATGCACTCGCTTTTGGCGGGGGATGGGGGTTCCGCAATATCGTTGTGGACTTATGTTGAACTTGCAGTCCATTGGAACACCCACCTCTTTTTCAGACAGACTGCTTTCTAGCCATGCCTCCTTATGCTGTACTTAAGAAAAAACATAGTAGAAAGAGCACTGATTGGCATCAAAGGATCTGGGTTCAAAGCCCACTCTGGCACTTCCTACCTGTATTATTTTTGTCATCATATCACTTCTCTGGGTCTCAGTTTCCTTATCTTTAAACTGAAAATGTTGAACTTGACAGCCTCTGACTCTTCTAGCTTACATCTATGATCTAGGACTTTACATTTATCCTCATGAAATTTTTCTACAAATGAATTAATAGGTCTGAAAGCACTATAGAATTTCTTGAAGTAACTATAAACCTAATAGAAAAATAGGTTTTTTCCTCCTTTGACAGAGTAAACTCATTTAAAGAAGGGTTGTAAAAAGGCTAGGACCAGGTTCAGGAGGGGTTTTGAATCAGCACAATATAGTGGTGAACATACTGTATTGGAAGTCAGGAGACTAGGTTTGATCAAGACTCTGTCACTCACTAACAATGTGTAGATAAGTCAGTTTCCCCATCTGTAAAATAATAATAAAAGTTGTACTACCTTACCCCCGAGGGTGGTTAAGAGCAAATAAAATCATGGATGTTAAACTCAGTTAATTCATGGAACACTTGTGAGGCACCTACCCTGTCCAAGAGCTTTCAATATGACTTAAATGAATGCTGCCACCCCTGGATCATTTGTGGATAGATATGATCTTGCTTGAAAGAAAAAGAATTTCCTGTTTTTATCTGGAAATCTATGAGACAGATAAAAAGTAATAACTCCCACTCCATGGCAGCAGAAGGCTTACAAAACATTTCCCTAATAACAGCCCTGTAGGTTATAGAGATTGTAAGTATGAATGTGGTCACACGACAGCTGGGGAAAGTGGTTCATAGCGGTTAAGTGGCTTGTCCTAAGGTCACCGCCAGCTAGTCAGTGGTGGAGGCAGCAGCTGAAAGTGATGGTGGTGGCTGATTAGCTGCATTGTAAGACCTTGTTCAAAGCCTCAAACTCTCTTCTTTCAGTGGAGTCTTTGCTGATTTCACCACTGGACAGATGGGAATTTGTTGAGTAGGTTTTAGCCCAGTAAATTTCATTCATACATTTATTAAGTACTCTTCATGTGCCAGTTGCAAAGGGGCAGATACAAGGACACAAGCATTTGGAGTTAGAGACCTGGGATTTGAATCTGAACTCTGCTGCTCTGGGTGTATCCTTTATTGTTAGCTTCTCTGGGCTTCTGCTTCCTCATCTGTAAAATGGAGATAATTCAGTATGAAGCAGAGCATACATAAAAGATGGCCCCTGTCCTCATGGAGATTACAATCACAGGGATAAACCTTCTGCTTCTTACCTCTGAATTGTGTCATGAAGAAAACACTGTTTCAGAAGTTTCAGAATTTCCCAAGTCCCACAGAGTCCTTTTCCCTCCCTCCTTGGGCTTTAAACACTCTGAGAATTGTGTCAATTCTTGGTTCTCTTTGGTGATGCAGCCCTGGGCTGGAGCCAGTTCCAAGGTAGAGGGTCCAGATCGATTACATACTACTATCCTCATGCACTGCAGCTCCCACCTGGCTTTGTACAGGTTGAAATGTGCCCTCTCATCACTTTTGCTTCCTGGAATCCCTTGCTCCCTTCAAAGCTCACAGCCCATTTGCCACTTTGCACAAGAGGCCTCTTCTGATTTCTCTCACTGGTTCGTAGTCTTCCCCCGACCCCCTGCCCCAACAGATCCCATTACCTTGTAACCTTAGTGAAGTCATTTAACCTCTTAGAGTCACCATTTCCTCATCTATAAAATAAGGGCTTGTGTGGCTAAGTAGCCTCCTGAGGTCTGTTCCAGCTTCAAATTTGTGATCTTATTTTGTACATCTGTGTATATATGTTGTTTCCCTCCAGGACAATGTAAGCTCTTTGAGGACAGAGACCATGCCACTATTTGTTTGGTGTCACAGTTCACTTAACGAATGTTTGCTGAGTTTAATTTCGTGACAAGTGCCTCATATTATTCAGAAGCATTATCATGCTCAAGACAGTCCCAGAAACAGTCTAATGATTCTTTCAAAGTCCTTTCGATAGGCCATTCTGTTTTTGTTTACCTCTGCTTACTATTTGGGAGGTAATGGGTTCCCTGTCACTGAGGGCCTTCAAGTAGAAACTTGGTAATTACTCCTTTCCACTATGCTCAGTCACAGGTTAAACTTAGATGGCCCCTAAGGTTCTTTCTCATCCTGAGATTCTGCAGTCGACTGTGTCAATGACAACCTTCTCAACCCCTCCCTCCCATTTCAATTTTCCATTGAGGTTCAGGTGTTTTAGAGCTAAGGAGATTCAGGAGAAGCTGAACTGATCCAAGGCCAAATGCAAACTAAGGCTAAATCAGGAGAATCCCTTATAGTCTAGGCTCTGCCCCTTACTAGCTCTGTGATCCAAGACAAATCTTTCCCCCTTTCCATGAATTGGTTTCTTACTCCGTAAAATGAGAGGTTTGGATTGCCTCTTTTAGCTCAAATATTCTAGATTATATGTTTTAAAGTCCTTTCCAGCTGTAACATTTTATTGTTCTACCTAAAAAGTTGAAAGATCCCTGTGTTTCTGTGGTGTCCTCAGATAAGAATCGAGGAGACCCCTATCCTCAATGTGAGTCTGGAAGGATAAACAGGGGCCTTTTGGGGAAGCCTTATGCTAGGAGAGGGGGCAAGTGCTGAATGAATACTGTTGTTCACTGAGCTCACTGGAAAGATGGAAGGGTTTAGAAAAGAGTTGGCTTCTCTTCTCCTGATGCAGACATTCTGGTCTCTCTCTCTCTCTCTCTCTCTCTCTCTCTCTCTCTCTCTCTCTGTCTCTCTTTCTCTGTCTCTGTCTCTGTGTGTGTGTGTGTGTGTGTGTGTGTGTGCTTTGAAGGTGGGGGAGAGTAGAAAGAGAGGGAGTTGAGAGTGATAAAGGTCCTGGCCTGATGCCTACCTTCATCTGTTGCCTTGGCAACCTCTTAGCCTTGTGGGTGCAGAATGCTCTCAAGCCCTCCTTAGATCCTCCGTCCCAGAGGCAACACCCTCCCCCATGCCCACATCCTCAGGATCCTAGACCATTGCTACTGGAGCAGAGCTGAAGGGATCTGATCCCTTCATTTTCCCAGTGAGGAAGCTGAATTTCTGAAAGGCTAAAGTGAGTGGCAGATATAGACTAATCAGTGAATTGGATTTCTGGGGAGAAGTCCTATTATTTTGGACTTGACAGTTATGTTGCTGGAGCCTAGGAATCCAGTTCAAAACTGAGAGCTTAGGGTGAATTCTCATTTAATGGGGATTTTGGGGCCCTAGAGAGTGCCTGGATAAGTCAAATCCCCCAATAATACAAATTCTTTCTCTTATTTTTACAATTATTTTACAGAAGTTATTGATACATTTTGTTTTGACATAAAAGACACTTCCCTGTAGGCACCCAGGTAACTCCTTTCCCACAAACTCACCAAGTATATTTTCTGAAAAATACAATTTGATCAAGGGCAGAATGTATTCTTTACCTTGGACTGCATGATGCTAACACAGAACATTAAGTGTATATCCAGTTTTGTTGTCTCATCGAGGTGATTTTTTTACATGTTTTTAATTTAATAATATTCCATTATATGCCTAGATCATAATTTGTTCAGCTTTTAGACACTTTGTTTCCAGATTTTTATCACTGATATTGCAGTTCTGAACATGTTTGTAGATCTGTTCTTCTTGTAGGTTCCAGTAGAGGACTGCCAGGGACAAAGGGCAGAAGCAATTTTGTAACTTTGACTGTGTAGTTTTAACTTGTTTTCCAGAATAGTTGAACTATTTCACAGCTCCATCAGCACTGAATTAGTATTTCTGTATTCTCATGATGATTTTTTCCATCTTTTAGAATAAAACGCATCATTTTAACCAATACTTCCAGCCTCCTTCCTCATTGAGGTTTTGGACCACAGGGAAGTGTCTGAATTTCTCCTTTTTTATCTTCCCCTTGCCTGTACCCTCTGCAGGGCCATAAAGGGAAAGAAATAGGATGCAGAATGGAGATCATGGTCAAAGCCCCAAGCTGTGAAGCCACTGCCTACTTTTTTGGTTAAGTTTAGTCTTTGGCTGGCCTCTAGGCAGGTCATTTGGGTAGGGGAGATACTCTCTCTACTCTGCCCATGCTTCTCCATGCTGGCTTTTCCTGACTCTGGCTCCTTTTGCCTCTCACCCCAAAGGCAGGTCTCAGGGCATCCTCCTGGTTGTTTGGTTTGGAAGCTCAGCCCTGCTTCTAACTTTCATGTAAACTTGGACAGTCTCTTCACCTGTAATATGAGAGACCTGACTTCACATTCTCTAAGGTCTCGTTCCATTGGAAATCCATAGTCCTGGAGTGGATGGGGGGGGGCAGGCTTCCTGGCCTAGTCCTCCAACAATATCTTAACAACCTATCTTCCCTACAGACTGACCAGTGAATCAGAGGTTAAGTGGATCCTGCTGGCCTCCTACTTGTCTCCATCTGGTTGATAAAAGGGTAAGGAAAAACCTAGAACTTGGGGAGAAGTAAATGAGGGGGGGAGTCGAGGGAAATTTGAGGTTATCCTGCCCAGCCCATCTGTTCAGAGAGGGGGAAATCTATATCTTGTTAGAGCAGAAACAGCAGGCCTCTCTTCTTCAGTATGTGGCTCAGTGACTCGGTGTTGACTAATTACTATGTCTTCACTCTGCATTGTGCTATCCAAATGTGCTCATGAGATTCCTAGGTAAATAAGGCCATTAAATTAATACAGCCTAGAGGAAGGTACAGAATAGGGATGGGGGAGATTGGGGGAGCCTTCTGAAAGAAAGTCTTTTCCTAGGTTTGGGAGATTCTCTAGAGGGATCCCCAATTACTGCGTGGGACCCAAGACTCAAGACTTGTCTCTTGTGCCAGTGAGGATGTGACCATCGGTAAGTCACTAACTCCTGTGAAGCCTAGTTCCTTGTCTGGGAAATGAGAATAATGACCCTTTATAAACTTACTAATGTGAACACTCAAGTGCTATAGATATGTGAGTTGTTCTTAATAATATTAATTAAAACCATAAAATGAAAAAGCCTCTTGGGGGGAATGTCATTTAGGGGTAAAAATACTTTCCTCTCGAGGGACTCCAGGATCTTTGCAGAGAGATCTATGAGGAGGGGAGAGCCAGGCTCTGATATTTGTATTAGTGACTAAGTCAGGTAAAGGCATAGATGGAATACTTATTAGATTTGGAGAGTCTGTGAGGTTGGATGGGCTGCTTAATACAGTGACAGGTGGTAACTCAAAGAGATCTCAAGGTGGGGGGGTACAGCTGAAGGGAATAAATGGCAAGGTCTAAACTGCATTAAAAATCAGCATCATAGTCCGAGGGAGATAGATACAGTTTGAAGGTAGGTCACAGGGCTTTGAGTAGACGGAAATTCTGCAGGATTCCTCAGTGTCTGTGCAGTGGCTGCCCCACAAATGAGAGCAGTCTCAGGGTACATTGACAGAAGTGGAGATTCCAGGATGAAGGAGGGGGCATGCCCTCTGCCCTCTTCTAGTCAGACCATGTCATTAAAGTCAGACCCTGAAGAGCTAGAGGCCAACTCAAAGAGTGCTCCCAGGAGAGGATTCAAACCCGTGCCATCTAGGATCAGGCTGTGTAAGGATCAGGTGAAGGAACTTGAGATGTTTAGCCTGAGAAAACTTGGGGGTGAAGGTGCTTGAATAACTGTCATGGAGATGGGGAGTTCACAATCTGGAGGAAAGACAGGACACACACACATAAAAATAGCCTCAGTCTCGGTGTCCACTAAGTAGAACATAGACAGTGCTGTAGAAGGGAGAGATCCATCCTTGTAGGCTGTGGTGACCAGGAAAGCAGGTTACTTCTGAGTTGGGCCTTGAAGAAAGTAGGTACAGAGGAGGAAACCCCATAGAGAGGGCCTTTGGAGATATGGGACCACAGTTATGGTGAGAAGATAGTCTTGCTGTAATCTCTCATCATTCTCTCCTGCTTACATTTCAAACTGTTCCCTCTTGTCCTTCCCTCAGTGAAAATGGAGAACACCTGCTAGTCACCACCTGTGTGTTATCCCTTCAATATCATCACTGACCAACAGGGACTAGGCCTGGGCTGTCGTGTGTCCATTCACCGGCAGCCAAATGTCAGATAGCAATGAAAAGCCATTTGGCTTTCCTCATGAGGTGACTTAATGCTGTTTCTTCTTACTGAGACTTTAACCAGGACCTCTGAGGTTCTTTCTCTATCTCAGTATTGCCGAAATCTATCTTTTCCCCTTTGGTTTGTTCTTTGCTCCTGACTACTGGGCCTTCCCATTTGAGCTTCTCTTAGATCACCCATGAGTTGCTTGGGTGGCCCCAATGTACATACCATAGACCAACAAGTTGGGAAGGGGCAGAGCTGAGCCCTATCCCTTTCCTAGAGCCTGTAACTCTTAGCCTGCTGGTTGGATGGCCCTCCCTTTTTCCTCCCAACCCTGCCAAGGTCCCCAGTTGCATTTGGTCTTGAATCTCCCCCAGGCAGAGCGGAAGCATCTTTTAGCCCTATCTGGGCCCCCTGCACAATGCACTTTTCAGCTATCTCTGTTGTGCTGCTGGCCCTGATTTCCCTCCCTCTCATCCAGGCCATGAGGAAGGCAGCCTTCCAGCCTTGGGCTGCCATAAGGGAAGAATAACCCTTTTGTTCCCTGCCTTCCCTTGTCTACTAGTAGTTGATTAAATCTTCTTCCCTTCCCAACCCCACCCCCCACTTCCTGCTGGCCAGTGGTCCAGCTGCCTTGTTTATGAATCTCCCATTCTCTGGCAGAATGTGCCTTTAAGAGCCACGGGACCTGCTTTGGGGTCATTGGATTGATTGGAACTAGAAGTGAGGTCCCTGGTTTGATGTATCCTTTTTTTAATAGCAGTTGAGCCTGTTTTTTTTAAGCAGTGGGAGTCTGTTAGCTTCCCTAGGACCATTTATGTTCCCAAGATAAAGAATGATTTCTTTAGGATAGCAAACCTATTATCAGTCAATCAAAACAAAATTTATTAAGGGCCAGGCCTTCCTGAGTCTGGCAGTAGGCAACATCCTAAATCTCTTTGGCCTCAATTTCTCAGTATGCAAAATGGGACCAGTCTTGTTCACCTGGTATCAGTGATGGATATACATAGAAGGTTCTAATAGAAGATATGGTAGTACCATTCTGGATACAGGGGGTGAGTCCCATGTGATGGGCTACAAACTCTTCTCCTGGAGTTTTAGCATTCCAGGATTCCTGAATCCTAGGCCTTCTGAGAACTCCTTCTCTGGGCCTGGAAAATGGATCTCCAACAAGTTTTGGTCTCTGTGCTGCATTCCCACATGGGAACTTTGCTGAGGCAGAGTGAGCATTCAGTTCTTCCTCACAATTAACCCATAGAAAGTTTGGAAGTCCTGCCTGATTCTTCTCCTTTTCTTCTGGCTTCCTGTTGATGAGGAACTGACTCCTAGAGCCTTGGACTCTGAAGTTGATGATGATAAAACAAAAGTTTCTTTCCTCTGCAGCTCCACACAGACAGGCCCTAGCCAGTCTTCAGTGACTGCCCAACATCTTGACCAGCTCTCCCAAACCTTGCTTTTCCCAGCCTTTGTCAACCTAAGGGCAAGACTAGAGCTACAATTCCAGACAGCAGACTGACTCTGAGCCCCTCCAGGGTTTGGCTTATACCTGCTTCATCCCTCTGGTAGTAGGCATTTCTTTCCCCTTCTTGCCCTCCTTTCCCAGCCTTGGCACCAAGGGGCCTGGGAAAAGAAACTGGGCTGGATAAACTAGCACAGAGAGTAGTTTCATGTGTGGCTCTCTCTTAATAGACAGAGAGACAGGACTGGCCTGAGCATCAGATATGTTTTGGGGGACCCCATGCAGACCCTGGCAAGGGGGGTGGGGCAGGGAGGGAATTCTGGGCTTCAATGGCCAGATTCCTTTAAAGGATTGTGTTCTGAGCTCCCTTCCTGCTCTCCAATACCACGGTCTGAATCCAGTGTTGGCGAATCAGGGCTGATTATTTCTTTTGTGACCTCAGCTGGGCAGGCTTTACTGTACCTGCATCTACATATACATTAACACTTTCTCAGCATCTGCCCCTGGATGGCAGCCCAGACGATGGATGGCGCCGGTGCTTAAGCCACTTACAATGGTCCATTTAGATGCTTAGCTGCACCTCCCTGACTTAAGGGTGGGTGGAACTCAGCTGTCTCTGCGCATGCACTTCTTGAGTTGGTAATGTGACCTGAGCCTGCACAAGGGATTGGGAATCTCCGGCGAGAAGTTGTTGAGCTCTCTGAAGAATTGACCAGACCACGGCCAGTTTACAGGAGAAAGGGGAGGGCTAATGAATGAACCCCCCTCAGAACTTCCATCAATGATTTCTACCCTTTCCTATCCAGCCTCTGACCAGAACTCACCCCAAATCAGTCACTGCTTTGTGACCTTGGCCAAGTCACTTTCCTGGCTCTGTATACGCAACTCTAAAATGGGGGTGATGCTGTCTTAGCTATCTCACTGCTGTGGGACTCCAAAGAGGTAACATATATATATATAACAGTTTGGAACCTGAAAGCTTTTATGAAAATCCTACCGGTGAGTAGCTGAAATATTCAAGTGACTCTAGACCTAAATTCTGGGCATCTGTTTCACAAAAGAACCCGACCGGGAAGGAAATGAGGCTGGATACAATGACCATGTCATTCACATGGAAAACGGGCTGGCATGCTGTGCCCTGGGAAGTCTCCAGGCCACTCCGTCTCTCTCGGTGTTATCCGGGGAGGCCCTTCCTCCTTCCTTTCTCTTTTCTTTGCTCCTTTTCTGTGTCATTTTGAAATTACGAAACTGTTCCCCTCTTCCACCTTGGTATAAATACTATTTCCCCTTATTTTTACAGATGAGGAAACTGAGGCTCAGAGGAGGAAGTATATGACCCAAGGTCACACAGCTTAGTACCAGAACATCTCCCCTCCTCCTAGGATGCTCAGGGAAAAGAGGGGAAACTCACCTCCAAAAATAGAACTGTAGAAGGTCAACCAACAGTGACCTTAGAGGTCAATTCATGATAGTGATAATAAGTCTTCCCATTTCTGTAGCACTTTTGAAGTTTACCAGGAGTTTTCTTGACACAGATCCTATTGGATATTCTAATCTCCCTTTTACAGATGAGGCCTGTCAAGGTTAAGTGACTTGCCCAAGGCCATACAACTAGGAACAAAACCAGGAATGATGGGGCACAAGTTTCCTATGTCTCCATCCAGTTTGATTTCACTTTTTCCCTTTGTCTCTACCAATAGGGCTTCCATGGGTCACCTTGGAGATTGGGACTTCAAGCTAGTGAAACCAACTTGATCAGACCTCTTTGACTAGAAAAAGAGAACTTGTATGAGGACGCAGGGTAGGGAAGGAAGGGCCACCCAGGAACCCCATAGGATCTAGAACCAAAAAGGACCCTCAATTGTAGACTGACTTATGCCCTCGTTTTAGAGGAGTAAAGTAGAGCTCACAGAAGGGAAGGGACTTGACCAAAGGCATATACATAGTCAAGATTGGAACTCATGTCCTCCAACTCTCACAATCATCCACCTTTCTCTCCTTTTCTCCAATCTTAGAGGAAGAAAATAGTCCTCTTCTCCAAGGCCAAGTCCTCTCATTGTATCCTTGAACCTATTCACTCCAGCCTCCTCTGTAAGCTTTCCCTTTTCATCATGTTCTCCCTCTCTCTACTCTTCCTTTTTTATCCACTGTCCCTTTACAAGTCCCCTACAGAAACATATGAGTCTCCCTGATCCTTCTTTTGACACTTTTGCCTCCTTGAGCTACTGGCCTGGATCTCTCCTCCCTTCATAGCCAAAGTCCTAGAAAAAAGCTTTCTGTATTTGTTGCTTCCACTGCCACACTCTCACCCATGTTTCAAGACTTGGTACCTGTCCCCTCCTCTGTGGCTCCACAGCCATCACCCTAGTCCAGGCCCTCATGGCCTCTCTCATCTCCTTGGAGTAACTTCCTCATTGGTATGCCTGCCTCCAGGCTTTTCCCCATTGCAGCCTAACCTCCACACAACTACCAAGGTGATTTTCCAAGGTGCCTCCCCTGCTCAAGAAGCTTCATTGCTTCCTCATTGCCATAGGATCAAATAGAAACTCCTCTTTGGGTCATTTAAAATCCCTCACCACCTGCCCCCCAACCTATCTTTCCAGCCTTATTACATTCATGCACCCTAATCCAGGCAAACCGGCTTTCTACTGTTCCTCCCCCATGGCACTTTTCTCATCCCTGTTCTCCCATCTCCCATCTCCATGCCTGTAGTTCACTCCTTCCTCACCTCTGCCTCTTGGAATCCCTAGTTCACCTTTCATTTGATAGAAAGAATCTCTATCACAGTCCATATGGCAAGTGGTCATCCAGCCTCTGCTAGAAGGCCTACAAGAAGAGGCCTTCCCACATCCTTTGAGGCAGCCCTGCACCATTTGGGGACAGATCTCATTGGTTGGAAGTGGTTCCTACCCACAAGCCTGATTTGCCTCTTTGCATTGCCTGAGTCCAGCCATTCTTCTACATGGCTCTCATGCCCTTCCCCCCAGTCTTCTCTCAATCAATCAATCAGGCATCTTTTGAGCTCCTGCCATGTGGCAGGTGCTGGACCCAGCTGGGCAGCTGCAGTTCTCACCCTGGCCTCCTACTGAATGGACTCTAGGCCCTTCTTCTTCCTGGTTTCTCTCCAGCTTATCAGTTTCCTTCCTTATGTGGTGCCCAGAATGGAGTCTAATTGGGATGTATCCTGGCCAGGGCAGAGTGGATTCCTGGAAGCTCTTCCCTCCAGAGTACAGCCCAAGGCCCAGTATGCTTTCTGAGCTGACACATCACTCAGCACTCTCCCTGCACTTGCAGTCCACGAAAGCCCCTAGATCTTTTTCAGAGAAATTGTTGCTGAGCCAAGCTTTCCTCTTCCTGTGAAGTGATTTTCTGGTAATCCATGGGTAAATTTTGACATTTATACCTACTGAATTTCATCTTTTTGGATTTAGCCCAGTGCTTGAGCTTGTCAAGATCTTTTTGGATCCCCACTCTGTGTAGTGTGTTATTTCTCCCAGCCTTGTGTCATTTGAAGATGTGATAAGCATGCCATCTAGGTCTTGAAATAATTGGTAAAAAAAAAAAGTTTTTAAATAACAGAGCCAAGCACAGATCCCTGGAGTACTTTACTGGAGACCTTCTGTCAAGATGACATCAAACCATTACTGCCCACTCTCTAGTTTGGCCATTCAGCCAGTGAGAAATCCACCCAACTCTATTATTGTCTAGTGCCCGTCCTTCCATCTTTTGAGATCGACCGCCTCCAAGAGATCACGGCATGAACAGTAGTAACCAGGACCAATTATAAAGCCAATCAGAGTCCACAAATGTGGCTGAGGAGAGAGGTTTGGGGAATAAACCAGGAGGTAATCAACAGAAGCCAAAGTATCATTGCTGAGGGTACAGTGACCCCAAAGAATGAAACTCGGAGCTGACATCCAACATGACAAAAGTCATTGGAGTAAAATCCGTGGTATCCTTTACTCTCCCAAAGCCAGAAGACCTCAAGCAGGGGGAAGAGAAGGACCAAAGAGATAGAAGACTAAGGTGAAGAAGCAGTGACATAGAGTGGCCCAGCTCTTCTCAAAGCTGCCAGTAAAGCATCAGATAATTGGAAGGGAAATGATGGGAAAGGGAACAAGGGATACTTGTAGACCAAAATGAAGGTTTTCAGCTTCTAAACTTCCTACTCTTGCTGCAAGGCAATGGGTCACAGGGCTAGACCAGAGGGTGGCAAGGACACCACAGGGCTAGGCCTGAGAGCAGCTACCCCAGCAGCAGGCTGCAATGGATGTGATGGCAGGAGGAATTGGGTGTAGCAGTAGGAGCCAGGTTGCTGATATGAGCAACTCCAGCCCTGCCATATACCTGGGACACAGGTCTCCCCAGGCTACCCGCCCCTGGGTGCCATTCTCCCCAAATTTGAGCTGCCTATTATGACTCTGTGATCACTGCTTCCATTTCTAGATGTTCACTGTCTTTTTAATAGTCTGTTCTAGAATTTTCCAAGGAATCAAAATCAGATCTCACTGGCCACTCTTCCCATTATTCTCTTCCCATTTTTGAAAATCAGGATAACATTCAGCCTTCTCCAATTTATGGTACCTCTCCCATTCTCCAGGAACTTTCAATTGGATCATCAGGAGTGTAAGAATCATATCCACCAGTTCTTTCAGTCCCTAAGGCTGCAGTCCAAGTGGTTTGAAGTCATACAGGGCTATTGCTTCATGCCAGTCAATTTTGTTCATCACTTCCCATTGGCCAAGAAAACAGAACAGGAAGAAGTCCCAGATAGTTGTGCATACTCTTTGTCAGAAATGGTCAGAGCCCCAAGCTCAAGATATTTTTCCTTCTTGTTTCCACTTTCCTCCCAAACAATTAGGGAAACCTTGAGTTTTCCTTTCCAGCCTCTGATCATTTTGAACTTTGCCTTCTTTCTTTCTTTTTCTTTTTTCTTTCTTTTCTTTCTGTCTCTTCCTCCTCTTTCTGTCTCTCTCTTTCTCTCTCCATCTTTCTTTCTTTTTCTTTTTCTCCCTCTTCCTCTCTCTTCTCCTTTCTTCTTTTTCCCTCCCTCCCTTCCTTCCTTCCAGAAACTATTTAATGCCACACTTAGATTCATTCTCCTTTGTTTCCTCTTGCTTCCATCTTATGTCTACCTTCTTTTAAAAATCCAGGTTGGTTGGGGAGTTGCCTGTTTCTCTTTACATAGCTTCTGTTTTTCTCCTCATTAGAATGGTTTCCATTTGTGTATTCAGAAGTTTGTACTTGAGAATTTTCCAACACTCCTATACTTACTTCCTCTCTAGAGTTTAGTCCATGGAGGTCCTACCTATTTTTCCCCTAAGCCCTTTGAAATCTATTTTCCTAATCTTGGATGCACATCACAGTATGTGCCTACCTTTCCCCTCTCCTTTATCACAAACTCTAAGAAGGAGTAATCACTTTGTCACAATGTTCCCATCACTTTTCTCCCCATCATCAGTTTCTTCCTATTGGTAAATATCAGATCCAGAATAGGATTTCCCCTTGTTGGTTCCTCTACCTTTTGAAGACCAAATTATCCCATAACCATATGACCCATCTCAACTGTCTCCTCACTCTGCTCCCCAATCCTTTTACTATTCCCTGGTCATTTCTTTGTTATAGTCCCCAAAACAGCTGCTCCATACCTTCCCTTCTTTTCTCAAGATACCCACATCTCCCCCAGGAGGACCTTACCTCATATGGAACTGAAAAAACCAAAGCCATAAATTTCAAGCTTCCTCTTCCCCCCGCCAACCCAGTGAGTTCCACACTTAAGATCACCAGTCTTCTCATTTACGAGAAAGAGAGAGAGACAGAGAGAGACAGAGACAGAGAGAGAAAGGGACACACACAGAGAGAGAGAGAACCTATCTCCTTGTGAATGTTAATTGGTTGGGCCCTTTATCTCATCCCTTCTCATGTCCTCTGGCAACCTGCCTCTTCTTCAACCATCCTCTCCCAAATTATCTACCTCTCCTCTGATTATTCCTTTTCTTCTGCCTTCAAAATTTCCCAAGTCTCTCCCATGTTAAAAAAACTTTCAGTTGCTCCTCCACCCCCTTCAGCTAGCATTGTAGAGTTTTCTTTCCTTTCATAGCGAAACTCCTAGAAAAAGCTTTCTACATTTGCTGCCTCCACTTTTCTCACCTCCAACCCACTTATCCACTCCTTGCAATCTGGCTTCTGTCCCTAGCACTTTTTAGAAACTTCCCACAAGATTACCAGTGCTCTTTCTTTCAATAAAACCACTGGTTTTTTCTCAATTCTTATCCTTTCTGACCCCTCTGTAGTGCTGGCCACTGATCCCCACTCCTTCCTCCTTAGATCTTCAGGTTTTCCTGGCACTGTTCTGTCATGGTGATCCTACCTTAAGACTGATCCTTTTTTGGTTTCCTTCATAGGTTCATTATCCATATTCCTCTTCCAGTGTGTGATTATGCCCCAGGGCCCTGTCCTGAGCTCACTTCTCACCCATCTCTCTCTCCCAATCTCTTTTTATGTCTATCCCCATCTTCTTATGTACCCAGCAGTCACTGGAGTGCAAGCCCTCCTCACTTCTCATCTGGTCAATCCAATTGCCCACTAATCAGTCTCCCTGCATCAGAGTTATGCTAGAACCAGCTCAATTCTTAAGAATCAAGTGTTAAGTTTTCAATATGAATATTCACACCTTGAAAATTAGTTGATTTTTTTAGTAAAGAAATCAGGGCTTGATTTATTGGGGGGTTTTGGTTGTCTAAAGAAAGTGATGGAGAAAATGTTAATATGAAGATTAAACTTGAAAGCATTGTGGGTACGTATACCCAGGCTCTTCCCTCACGAATCCATCCTCCATACAGCTCCCCACTGACTGTCTAACCAGGACTAACCAGATTACCTCCTTGCTCAGTAAACTTCAGTGGCTCCCATTACCATTAGGTTAAAATCTTTGTTTCACATTTTAGGCCATTCATAATCTGGCTCCAGACCATTTCTTTGGGTTGATCATAAATAACTTCCCCTCAGTTGCACAGTTGGCCCACTTGCCATTCCCTCCAAAGAACGGGGCATCTTCCAAGTCTGGTCCTTGATACAGACTGTTCCCCATGCCTGGAATATATACCCTCCTCATCCATGCTTCCTTGAACCCCACACGCCAAACTCCCTGTAAGGCTAAATTCAAGTGCCTACACTTTCAGGTCTTTCCTGCTTCTATCCTCTCCTTAATCACTGTTTATTTTGTGGGTATACTGGATTTATCTGTGACCAAGTAGATCCCCCAGCAGAATGTACATTACTTGACAGCAGGAGCTTCCTCACTTTCTCTCCCATGTGACCAGCACAATGAATGCATATACTATGGTAGGTTCTTAACAAATATTTGTTGTTTGATTAATTTAATCAATGAGGCAAGTCAAGAAATCATCTACTGCTCTGGTTTTGACAAAGAGCACCAGCAAACTACTGGATAATTGAAGTTGACCACATTTGTGCCAGGCTTATAAATGTTTCTCAAACTGCTTATATATGTCCAGATGATCTATATTTGCCGAGGACAAAATCACTTCTGATTTTCCTTCTATTGTTCCTCAACCAAATGTTTTCAATCATGGTTCCCTTCTGTTTTTTTGCATTTCCTCCCATGAGTCTACCTTCTTAAATGTACAATGCTGCCCTTCACCCACCCCTTTTTTACTGGGGTTGTTTCTCATTCAGAACCAGTCATGAGTTTCACTCCCGCTAAGTCTTAGTGATACCTACAAAGTCAAATGTGCCTATTTCCATTGGGATCTTGAATTCTTTTAGTTGTCCTAAATTTGGGCACCTGTGTGTGGATATGTGAAGCTATGAGCTTTTACCACCGGCTCCTTTCTTGGATTGTATCTCTAGTGAATTTCTAGGTGTTTCAATTGCTATCAGTCATGTTTTTTAAAATATAAATTTATTTATTTAACTTTTTACATTCATTTTCACAAAATTTTGCATTCCAAATTTTCTCCCCATTTGTCCCCTCCCCCCACACCAACACACCAAGCATTCTAATTTCCCCAACTCCAATCTGCCCTCTCTTCTTTCATCCCTCCCTTCCCTTGTCCCCATCTCCTCTTTTGTCCTCTAGGGCCAGATAACTTTCTATTCCCCATTACCTGTATTTCTTATTTCCTAGTAGCAAGAACAATACTCAACAGTTGTTCCTAAAACTTTGGGTTCCAACTTCTCCCCATCCCTCCCTCCCCCCCCACCCATTCCCTTTGGGAAGGCAGGCATTTCAATATAGGCCATATCTGTGTAGTGTTGCAAATGACTTCCATAATAGTCATGTTGTGTAAGACTAACTATATTTCCCTCCATCCTATCCTGCCCCCCATTGTTTCTATTCTCTCATTTGATCCTGTCCCTC
>JAQQSK010000053.1:0-18757 GCA_028658325.1 Potorous gilbertii
TGAAAAACCGAACAGTCTGAGCTCCCTGGAACATGTAAATAATTCCAAAATGATGAGCCCTCTGACCAGATGGAGGGGGTGGAGAACTGCAAGCTACCTCTCACAGCCAAATGGTCTAGATATAGGAGAGATCCAGATAGACTGGAGACAAATGAATTACCTACACTGCAGAAAATATTGTCAAAGCTTAATGATTTAATAGGGTCACCCACTAACCAAAATGCCCATATACAGGGTGGTTGAAACAACTCTCAATGTTATATTTTAACTTGTGGTAGAAAGGAGAGCACATAGTAATGAGTTTGGAGGTATCTGATTGGCATGCAGATGATCTAACATAAATACAATCATATTGTAGAATAAGTTAATTCCATGACTACCTTTTTATCAATTCAATGTAATCATGGTGGGGTATATAACACTGTCATCATGCCATTGACCCTTTTAATTCAACAAACTTTAAACATCTACTATGTGAAAATTACTAGGTCAGGTACTTGAGGGACAAAGACAAAAAATAAGGTAATTCTAATCCTCAAAGAATTTTATTTTCCCCAGAAAGGATATAGCTTAAAGCCAAACAAATACACCTAAGTAGAGGCAGTGTGTGATACTGGATAGAATACTAGACTAGTCCAGAAGATGTAAGTTCAAACCCTGCTTTAGATGCTCACTGGATAGATGATGCTGGACACAACCACTGTGAGCCTTAGTATTAATTTTTAGGCATTCAGTCCTGTCCAATTCTTTGGAACTCATGGATCATACTGCCCATGGGGTCTTCTTGGCAAAGATATTAGAGTACTGTGCTATTTCCTTCTCCAGTGGATTAAGGCAAGTAGAGGTCAAGTGACTTGTCCAGAGTCACACCCCTAGTAAGTTTCTGAGGTCAAATTTGAACTCAGGGCTTCCTGACTGGCAGGCCTAGTGGTATATCTGTTGAACTCCCCCCAGCTGTCTCCCTAGTCTTCTTGTTTGTAAATACAATATAGTAGCAAAGGGCTTTGCATACATTGTTATTAGTGTGATATTATTATTAAGCAAATACAAAATAATTCAAAGAGGAAGAAAACAAAAAAAAATGAGATGAACAGAAAAGGTTAACACCTGAGCTAAGAATGGAAGGAAAATGAGGATTTGAGCAGACAGAGTGGAGTTCATTCTAGTCCTGGGGAATACACACGTGGAGACATAGAAGGTAATATATCAAATTCCTATCAAAAGCTGGGCGTCCCATCTCGTTGAAATGTAACACATTTCTAAGGGAATATTGTAAAATATCTGGCAAGATAGGTTAGAGTAAAGGTGTGGAGGGCCTTAAAGACTGGTCTGAGTAGGTTTTATTTTATTTTAAAGATAATAAGGAGCTTCTGAAGGATTTAGAGCAGAAGAAGGACCCATGCAATATCTTATTATTTTGACAGCTGTGTGAGAGTTGGTGGAAAGGGAAGGATGTAAGAGTCAGAGAGATGAATTATACTCGCTGTTCATTGGATTATGGAACCATAGATGGCTTTGAAGCCATCCAGTAGAGTTCCCTCATTTCACAGCTGAGAAACAGAGACTTACAAAGCTTAAGTGATTTGCCCAGGGTCACATAGCTTTGAAATGATGGTCAGAATTTGAACTCAAGTCTTCCTGCCTACAAGTCTAACATTCTTTCCAATAGGTCAAACAATCCATTGATTGGCAATATTCCAGGCAAGAAGTGATAATTACCTGAATCAGTGTGTTAAAAATGGGAGCAGAAGGAAGAGGACAGATCAAAGATGTTGTGGAGCTAGACAAATATTTGGGAACTGATTTACTTTTGGGTGGGACAGGAAATAATCAAAGTTGGAACTTTTCTCAACTACTTGATTATATTGGTGTTTTGTGTTTCAGACAGCTAGTGGTTCAGTGGATAGAACGTGGGGCCTGGAGTCAGAAAGACTTGTCTTCCTGAGTTCAAATGTGGCCTCAGACGCTAGCTGTGTGGCCTTGGGCATGTCACTTAGCTTGTTTATCTCAGTTTCCTCCTCTATAAAATGAGCTGGAAAAGGAAAGTAAGCCACTCTACTATTTTTTCCAAGAAAACACCAAATGGGGTCACAAAGAGTAGACACAACCAAAAAAACCCAACCCAACAATTGCTGTTTTAGCGAAAAGATACCTGTTGATGTTTCAGCAATGGGGAATGAGTCTGTAGAAAAATATTGGAGAAACAAATCCTATTAATCTTTTTTAAATTTATTTTCAAGCTGGGCTTGGCCTTGTTAGGCAAAAAGACCACATCTTAGAGACACATAAATAACTGAGGAAAGAATAAGTGAAGAAATAAAGAAATTTTGAAGAGAATTGAGAAAAGTAAGGGAGCTCCACGAAAGATATCCTTCATTTTCTCAATAAATTAGTGACCATTGGCTGAGACAAGTCCAGTTAGGAAGGTCTTAAAGATTATGTTTGAATATCCCTTCTGGCAGTATGCTCAAGACTCAGTTAGTGAACAGTATACAGGGTGTCTGGGTTGCAGCAAGGGGCCAGTAGAGATTACCAATTATGTGTCTTTTTTCATCAACATTAAGCAATATACATGGACAGGCATAAAATGATAATGGCGATGAACTTGGACTGAGGATTATCAGAGAATCAGCATCAGTGAGGAGAGAAGTACAAGGAAGTTAAGGATAGAAGTAGTTTAGGAAATTGCAGAATTTAAGGGAAAATATTAATATTTATAATTTTATGATGGATTTGTATATGATGGATACAGTTTCAATTCTATCAGTGATAATTAAGTCCAAAAGCTAATAGCTAAGAAAAAATAATAGACATACATCTGTAATTTATCTCAACTTGAATAAGAGTCTTAATTCCATTCTGCATGGCACACTTATCAGCATACTTCAAAAAATGCAAATGGATCATGTCATTTTAAGTGTATAAATATCTAAAGTGTTACATTCAGGGAAGTTTAATTATCAATCATTGTAAGGCCATGTAGCACGTCATGTGTTACTGTGATGAATGTTTATCTAAATATTTGTCATAGTGCAATTAGTACTGGATGTAGAGTCATGAAATTTGGATTTTAATCTAAAAGCTTCAATTTACTTCTGGTATGAACTGAAGCAATCTATAAAATTCAGTGGTAAACTAGATTAGAGATGTTAAACATTCTCAGAACTATGTCCAAAGGACTACAAAAATGTGCATACCCTTTGACCCACCAATAACACTACCAGGTCTGTATCCCAAAGAGGAAAAGAAAAAGAAAGGGACCTATGTATCCAAAATATATAGCAACTCTTCTTGTTGTGGCAAAGAAGTGGAAACTGATGGGATGTTCACCAACTGGGTAATGGCTAAAGAGGTTGTGGTATCTAATTGTAATGAAATACTATTGTGCTATAAGAAATGATAGGCAAGATCCTCTCAGAGTTGGGAAGACTTAGATGAACTGATGCAAAGTGAAATGAGCAGAGCCAGGAGAACTTTATACACAATGACTACAATATTGTACAGTGAATAACTTACTTATTCTCAGGAACACAATGATCCAAGACAATTCTGAAGGATCTATGATAAAAAATGCCATCTGCTTACATAGAAAGAACGGATAGAATCTGAATTCCGGTTAAAGCATGACTGTACATGTATAATTTTTATCAAATTTTTTGCCTTCTCAGTGATGGGGGGAGAGAAGCGAGGGTGGGAAAATTTTGGAACTCAAAAATTGTTAAAAAAGAGAAAAGGTTAAAATTGTTTTTACACATAGTTGGGGAAAATAGAATGTTAAAAAACATGTTCAAGCTTACGACTCGAAACATTCCTGAGTGCACAAATGGAAATATAAATTTGGAAATATTTAACAAGATAAATGAAAAAGATAACAAAATACAGATGACATTAATATGTGGTTTTCTAAATTACTATGTATGATTTAGTTTACCCCATTTTTAGTTTCATACTAGATAATCTAAAAAGTCCCTTCATTTTCTAAATCTTATTAAGGACCTGGGTGGCGTCATGGGACTCAAAGTTTATATACCCTTTAAAATAGAAGGTGGTCGAGAGTCTGACAGTAACGTTATGTGGAATATACTCAGACCACCTGCAGCCTTGTGCTACCAGGACAAAAAGATTTGTCTCCACTCAAACTTGAGTAGAACACAGTGGGCTTCCCCACCTTAGATCAAATTCCTTGTAAAGCTGGGTAGAATCTGATCAAGATCAAGAAAGTTAATGCAATCTCATTATCAGTAATGTCCTTCAAGAAAACTGAACTTTTTAAAATGAAGATTTTAGAAAAAGGGGAAAGCCTCTGAATCTCCCCAAGATAGTGGTTGCTAATAATCCTTTCTCACAACACAGTGCGTGGTACATAGTAGGTGCTACCTAAATGCTCGCAATTATTACCAATTGGATCCAATAGCACATGTGATTTTCTGCACTTATTTTGCATCCATTTCTGCCAAGAAAGTCTTGAGGAATAGGCATCAACTATTGCTAGTGTTCTCACTCTATATATGGCTGTAACTTGTTCCTCATCGATCCTTTTCGTAGAACCCCTGGATTTCTTCAATGCTTAGCTGTGACAATTTTCTATGGGACACTTTTCCCAGTCTCCCCAGCCTCTGCTCTTACTTTACCTGCTCTCTCCTCTACATGTAAATTGTATAACTAGATTTATGATCAAGTTTGTGTCTTCCATTAGAATGTAAGATCCTTGAGGGCAGGGACAATTTTTGCCTTAGTATTTCCATGTTTTAGCCTAGTTCCTATCATCCTAGTATCTATAAAACTTTATTGATTGACCCTGTACATTCTGTTTTCTTCATTTTACATTGGTTCAAGTTCATTCAAAATATTTTGTTCATATTCATCATTTTTTAAGGCACACTAATACTTCATTATGTTTATCCATTAATTTGTTTAGCCTTTCTAGTGATCCACATTTACTGTTTCCAGTTCTTTTCTACTTCAAAAAGGCTGCCTTTGTGGTGAGAACAGGCGAACAGCAACACCAGCAGTCATAGCCAAGTTAGTTAACCACGATGGAACTCAAGTTTCCTCTTCAGTAAAATGAAGGTGTTGGATTATATGGCTTCTGAATTCTCTTCCAGAAGTGGATCTCTTGTACTAATAAGTAATTTTAATAAATAGGGCCCAAAGTGGGGAAGGGGAAAGAGAGTAAGAATTTATATAGCAGCTATTATGTGCCTGTGGTACATTATAAGGTGCTAAGTACTTTACAAATGTTATTTAATTGATCCTCAGAACAATCCTGCAATGTAGAGTGCCCAGCATGGCATGCCTACATCTAAGAAGTTGTTGTGCTGTGTGAGGAAAGCAGAATTGCAATAACTCAAAAGAAAAGTGAGATGTGGAAATTTAGTGACATTTCCGCTCCGAATGTTCGTATGGACCATTTGTGCCTGACCTGTGTAAGAGCCTTCCAAGCTAGTATTGGTCTGATCAGCTGCAGTCAGACACACTATAACTTGACCTCAACATATTGAGGTCATTTTAGTCCTTTCCAAGAATGAAGGACAACAACCATTATTAGACCATTTTCTATTTGAGGAATTGAGGAAATTCCTCTATTGAGGAAATTGAGACAGAGATTAAGTTACTTGCTCAGAATCACACAGCTAGTAAATGTCTGAGACTTGATGTGAACTCACATCTTCCCCACTCCAGGTCCAATTCTCTCTCTGCTGTACCATACATACCTAAATATTATGGTAACAGATAATATGAATTCTCAAGGTGTTGAGTACCATATAGGATTTCACACGTACTTATAATGAAGGTAGGAACAGGAAGGCAAAAAAATCTACTTCTTAATTAAGGTTAAGCTATGTTGATAAGGGTTTAAAGATACATGGCAGAGTAGAAAGAGCTCTGTACTTGCACGTAGCACTTAACAGTAGTGCTACTGAGACTTGTCATTTCACGTTTCTGAAGGGTTTTTTTTTTTTACTATTTTTACATTAACTATCTTCATCTGTAAAAGAGAAATAACAACAGTACCTCGCAGTTGTGAAATGAGCTTACATATAAAATGCTTTTCAGTGTTTCAAGTATTATATAAGTGCTAGCTACTGTCATTATTTTTACTCAAAAATTTTAGTCGCCTTTCTGCAAAATATGTGGCTTTTGGTGACTAAGTAAAGTGTTTTGGTCTCCTTGTTGTGGAGACCAAAATGATTCCCTGATGGATTTATATCAACCTTTTATGTGATATCAATGTAGCCTGCATTTATGTCCTTTCTTCTGTCCATATTCATTTCATCATTATTAACTAATTTCAATATGTCAGACTTGGTTTTCTTATATTGTATGCAAGTTTTTTCCCCTCATTTTTATTCTTCTAGCTTTGTACTAATTTGGATCTTTGCTCTAAAAAGTCAGTGCTGAGAAAGCTGATTCAGCAATAACTCCCACATCAGAATGAGTCATTTCTTATATGTTAAAATAAACAATGCCATTTTTTTTTGCTATTTTGTTTTGGACAAGTCCAGAGCCTACCAACTCTTTTCTCAAAAAAGTATTCATGACATGCATTCATTTTTTACGTTTCTATGTAGTCTTTGTTTACCTATCTTATTCCTGGTGCTTGATTCATATGTTGTTTACCACCTTCACCTTTTTCTACATTTGCATTGAAGTCACTGAATATCACAATATATTTCAAATTAATTTAGAGAGATTTATTGTATTCTTTGAAGTAATTTTCTACCTTTTCATCTCTTGTTATAGATGTCAGGGAAGAAGCTATTCTTTCCATGATGTTCTCTTTAGAAATGATTATTAGGAGCACTTCAATATAAGATGATTAAATGTCCCCAAAACCGTATTTTTTGTTGCCTGGGGGTACTCTGTTCAATTCTACTACCTTGTTTATCTACCTATTCAAGGAGAACTTGGGATCCATCATCCAATTTAGTGACACCTTCCTCCTTTCTTCTGGTTTCATTTATTGTGAAATGTCAATATCATATGAGAAATTCCTCTTTTACTGTATCTTCTCATTGGACGTTGGAGAAGGGACCTTATACCTGCACAGAGGACTTCGCTTTGGAATATCAGCAGCTAAATTAAAGTTTATAGGTGGTCCAAAAACTATGTGAGAGTTTAACATTTAGTGCCCTTTCCCATAATTCTGCCTTCATCACCACAACAGTAGGTGAGGTCTGTACAGAATTGAATACTGTTTCAAATGTTCTTCATTTAATGAGTTGCTATCAAAAAATAATTCTTCACCAAAAAGTCAAAAAATTACTGGCTGTCAGGAGAATTTTAATTAGACTCAAAAGAAGACTTCATCTGTGGTCAGAACCATACTGGAAAGTTTTTCAACATGTTAAAGTTTGTCAGAACTTGGATTATACTGACATCAGCCCTAAGACTCCAGGGTCATCACCATATTGTAATGAAGTATCTGGAGAAGACATAAAACTAAAAATATAAAACAAAGACTGATCAATAATTAATTATGACTCATAGAACACTTAACTTCTTTAAGGATACTTGATTTTTATTCCTATAAGGTACTTCTCCAACAATGTAGGCCATACTCCCTGTCTAGATTGGTCATTTTCAGTAGTTGCCATAGCCAAAAATAATCAGTAACTTGTATTCAGCTTGAAAATTAGTTTTCCCAAACTTAAGTTGTCTGGTCTTTGGCCAACAGATGTAAAGTCTCTTACTGGACTCTACTCAAAGTCTTTCCAGTTTGGCAGGTCTTCCATAGCCCCTGGATCTAGACCAGGATGAAGTGTTGGCATAGGATATCCAAACTTAATGGATACAGTTTACCTAGCCTGACCTTTCAAACTAGGAAAGGAATGCATGACAGTTGTGGTAGGGTCCTAGTTTTAGAGAGAAGAAAAGGTCCTTAGGTATCATCTAGTCTGATCCATTTATTTTATATAAAAAACCCAAGCCCTGATAGGTTAAATTAGTTGTTCGATATGAAGCTGACAGTACATTTGGTGATCTTTCTTCTTTCCCAAGTTGCCTTCCTGAGATGCAGTTTGTTTGAACAAAAATGCTCAGAATGATCTCTCATACCAGATCTGTACAGAAACTTCTCCATTTGAATTTTATCCATTTGGTTATCAAAAGTCTTGAGCTTCTGTGACTCTCCTATTAAAATGCATATATTCTTAAGAAGGACAATGTAATTAGAAACTTTTATCCATTAGTACTTTTCAACCACAACCCAACTTTACATAGTGTTTCAGAGTGGTTTCATAGCAAAAGCACCATGAGATAACTAATGCATGTGTAATTATCCACATGGTGCTGATGGAGAAACCTCCACAGTTGAGTTAAGTAACTTTCCCAAAGCCACACAATATGTGATAGAAATAAGACTCAAATTCAGGTCTTCTTACTGAAGATTCAGAATTCTTTCTGCAACATGAAACAGACACATGATTAGGTAGTAACCTAGCATTCATTGATGAATTGATGAATTAATCAGCAAATATTTATTAAATTCCAGTTACGCATCTAGATCGGTAATACAGAAGAGGTGCAAGGCATAGTCACTGATCTCAAGAGCTTAAAGTCTAATTGGAGGAATGAGACTACAATGGGTAGAAAAATAACAAACTGTTGGGTAAAAGTTCTAAAGAGACAAATTTAGGTTTGATATCAGGAAAAACACTTTCTAACAACTAAAACTGTTGACAAGACAAGTAGGCTACTTTTTACATTTTTTTTCCTGTTTTCTTTTTTATGCCTCTCTTGAGTCTTGTATTTGAAGATCAAATTTTCTATTGAGCTCTGAGCTTTTCATCAGGAAAGTCTGGAAATCCCTTATTTCACTGAATGTTTATCTCCTTGTCTGAAAGATTATGCTCAGTTTTGCTGGATAATTGATCCTTGGGTGTAGTCCAAGGTTCATTTCAACATCATATTCCAATCTTTGTAGAAGCTGTAAGGTCCTCTGTGATCCTGACTGTAGTTTCTTGATATTTGAATTATTTTTTTCTGACTTTTTGGAGTATTTTCTCCTTCACCTGATAATTCTGGAATTTGGCAAAGATATCCCTTGTTGTTTTCAATTTGGGATCCCTTTCAGGAGGTGATCAGTGGAATTATTCAATGACTATTTTGCCCTCTAGATCTAGGACCTCAGGGCAGTTTTATTTGATGATCTCTTGGAAGATATTGTCCAGGCTCTTTTTTTCTATCATGGATTTCTAGTAGACCAATAATTTTTAGATTTTCTCTACTGGATCTATTTTCCAGATCAGTTGTTTTTCCAATGAGATATTTTTATGTTTTCTTCTATTTTTTCATTCGTTAGATTTTGTTTGACTGATTCTTGATACCTCATAGAGTCATTAGTTTCTGCTTGCCCAATTCTAATTTTAATGAATTGTTTTCTTCAGTTAGTTTTTGTACCACCTTTACTATTTGTCCAATTATTCCTCTTAAGAAGTTATTTTATCCACATAGGTTTTGTACCTCATTGTTCATTTGGCCAGTTTTACTTTTTAAGGAGCTGTTCTCTTCAGTGAATTCTTTCTTCATTTTGTCAGTTGTATTTTTAAGATCATTGGTCAGTTTTTCTCCTACCTCTCTAAATTTGGCTTTTAAAATCCTTCTTGAGCTCTTCTAAGAATGTTTTATTGGCTTGAGACCAGGTCATATGCCCTTTGAGGTTTTAGATGTGTGTATAATGTCAATATTCTGCCATCTCGGCTCTACCCCCTACAAATAGGCTCTTAAAGAAGTGGTGAGTTGGTCCTCCTTGGAAGTCATGAAGCAGAGGTTGAACAGCCACTTGTAGGATGTATTATAGCACTGATTCCTTTTGTAGGCAGGTTGGAATATATGACTTTGGAAGTCTCTTCCAATTTTCATTCTGTGATTCTACAGCAAGAATTCAGTTATCTGTTTCAAGAGACAGCATTGTAAAAGAATGAAAAATAGTCTTATTTGGGGTTTTTTTTGTCATATATTGGTCTACCTCTATGTGTATATATGTTATGTGTTGGAGGGAGGATATGAGGAGACAAGGAGAAGAGAAAATTAGGAAAAGACAAGATCATCCAGAATTAATCAGACAAATTAATGTCTGTTGCATGATTTTTCCTAAAGATGATCCTATTTATATTCTTTTTAAAAATCTACCAAAGTCTTAACTATCTAACACCAACCTTTAAACTTCTGGTTTTTTTTTTAAATCTATTTCTTTTAGTCATGGTGTGCTGAATAGAAAACCATCCCTACAGTGAGGAAGACCTGGCATGAAATCATGTCTCAGAGGTACTAGCTGTGTGATCCCGAGTATATTATTTAAACTTTCACTGTTCCAGTCAACTCTCTAAGACTAAAAGCTGCAGAATATTACCTGATTTGTATTGGTGGAGAGAGTTTCTTTGACTGGAGTTCTTCGCATTCATAAAAATTATAGTTTCAGACCAAGGGGGCTTCATTTCATATGCCTGCAACTGGGAAAATTTTAAGTCATATTGATTATGGGATAACAACAGTGAGATTAGCAGAGCTCAGGATCAATGTACCAAACTTGTGATCCTCTCCCCTCAATCCACTTCATGAGACAAAATGTTCAGCACAGGGTGAACTAGATAAACAACATTGAATCTAATCTAAAACATTAGATTGCATTTGTGTAATGTCTTGATCCTCTCCCTGCTCCCCAATATCCCTCCTCTCATTTCTTTTTCAATGTTGCTATGTTTTTGGAATGAACTCATTACAAAGAAATGTTCTTATTGTGTTTATGTACATCATGATAAATTAAGGGGAAATTGTTTCTATGAGCTGTTTTGTTAGCATTTTCATTTAGGATGTAACAGATTTATGTTTTAAGTTAAACTTTTACTTGTATATTTTCTTCATGGAGAAGGTGCAGGGACAAAAAGGACTTTATTATGGTTGATAGGGAAATTCCTCATGGAGAAAAAAGGTCTAACTAGTTTTTTGTAAAATTCCAGGATCTTCAATGGCATTAGTCTTTGATCATATTTATGATAAGCACTGATATATCCTGACCTATTCCTTGGACCAGTGCTAGGTATTTTAGGCAGCCCTTAGCAGGTGAGAGACAAAAAGGTGGAAGCTTTTAAGCATAATATTATTTTTATAAACTAGCATTTGTTTAATGCTACAAAATCATGAATTCAATATTCTACATTCAGTCAAGTCAAATGTATTGGTGTAAACTCCTTTGGACAGTATAGCCCAGGGGATGCAATTTTTAAACCTTGCCTAAGGTACATAGATCCCTCTACCTAACATTATATAAGAACAGATAAATCTATGATCAGGAGAGTAGTTTGAAAAAATAGAAAGAACTAAACTGAATGAAGGTAAAAAGAGAAAGAAAAATATTTTTGGTATGACTGTCAGCATGGGTGGGGAGGGGGAAGCTTGATTTATTCATTTTTCTGTGTAGTGATCCGTGGCCAAGGATTAGTTGTTCAGTATAAGCTATTATATCAGAGAATCTGAAAGGAACAAAAAGATATATTAGTCACAAACTAAATTATCATTAATTTTAATGTTTATATATATATGTATATATATACATATATATATATATATATGTATATATATATACACATAGATCTGTCATCAGAGCAGTACTATTTTTTTTTGTTGGTTAGTTTCCCTAATAATCACAGTGATAAAGTAGAAGCAACTTAGGAAAGGACTTAGCGTACAGTAGGTGCTTAATAATCTGTTTGATATATAGCAAGGCAATAAATTCAACTTGCTGATATGATATTTTAAAAAAATATCCAAATTCTTTTATGATCCTCAGTGTTCCAGTGTGGTTTCCATTATGCAAAGGAAAAGGTATTGAGTATGAGAAAAGATAAAGATGGTCGCATTTGGTGTTTGGCCACTTAGCAGTTATTGCCTTGATAAAGCAAAAACACAATATAGAGATAATAGTCTTTTAGTTACATAAAGTCGGAGATCTTTACCAACAAAGCATTTCATTTATCTAGAAGAAAGCAGGGTAAGAATCCCTGCTTACCTCCTAGGATTCTCAAATTCCATTCTTCTAGTTAACATGTTTTGATAGGGATATTTAATGAGAAGATCCAATTCAGTTTCTCCTAGTTCATTTACGTAGTCCTTATTTGCTCAAATTTGAACAGAAAGGTAGAACCATTTGGGTAATTTGTTTCCAAAAAGAAAAGTGGGAAAACATTGCCAAAACAAAACAAAACAAAAGAAATCATGGAATGTGGTAATAGTTAACATGGAGATCATTTGGTATATTTGCTGGTTACTCATTCCTTCTCCCAAACCACTTAACAATAAGCAATTAATTAGTCTCCATGCACAGATTCCATGAATGGGATTCACTCTTCATTTTCAGCCTGAATGTTATTGAGTTTTTAGCTACACCAGGTATACTTCTTTGTCCACTCTACTGTGCTATATTTCTTCATTGCTTTGTTGCATATTAGACAACCCACTGCCAATTATGTCTTATAATGGAAATTCCTGTTCCATTATTGCCTCTTCCCCCTTTTCATTATATATTGGAAAGGGATTTAATGTTGGGGAAAGTGAATTCACATCTCAGCTCTATTACTGATTAGCTCTGTGAATTTGAGTGTAATTCACTTACACTCTGAATCTCAATTTCCTTATCTGTGAGGGGGGGTTTGTTGGCATAGTGGACAGAGTGTCTGGCCTGAAGTTAGGAAGACTCATCTTCCTGAGTTCAATTCTGGCCTCAGGCAATTATTATTAATTATAATTCTGACCTCACACACACAGCTGTGTGACCCTGAGATAGTCACTTAACTCTGTTCGTCTCAGTTCCTCATATGTAAAATGATCTAGAGAAGGAAATGGCAAACCACTCCAGTATATTTACCAAGATAATCCCAAATGGGGTCATAGAGTCAGACACAATTGAAATGACAGAACAACAAGGTAGTGTAATAAACCATACCCTGTTTAAATCACAGTGCCATGAAAAGTAAAAGCCATAACCTAGATAAAGAGTGTTACATTATCATGTACTATATAAATGCCAAGTATTATTGACTTCTATTTTTAAAAAATCTAAACATCTATTCTGTACTAAATAATAGCATTGCTATGGGAAAAAATTCTAATTTAATGCCTATAGGTACCTATGCTGATTATCTCCCTTTCTTCAGCCTATGTATATACTATAGTTTTGTGTTGTTTGATTTTTAGAATAACAGTGGAAGTATTTAGAATTTTATGATGTTTATTAAGAGCCTTTGTTTTTAAATGTGATTGTGAGACAATGCTTAAGAATCTCTCTCTCACTTTCCATATCCCTTTCCTTCTGCATCTCCCTCTCCCCTTCTCCATCTTTCTCTCTCCTCTCCTCCCATTTTTTTTCTTTTTTGTTGCATTTCCTATAGAATAGCATTATTTAAAGTGTTTAGGTATAGTTCATATCTAAGGCAGAAAGAAGCACCAAGTGGTTTCTGGAAAATATATTCTATGACAAATTTTTGCTTCAGAATATTTCTTTCATTTTTAAACTGCAACTTGACTTTTTTCTACTTTATTTCCATTCCTTTATATAAGATTTCAAGAGTTTGATATTAAGCTTCTCAGAATCTGCTTATTCATTTGGTTTATATTGTTAAAAAAAATCTCAAGAAGCATTTAATTACCTTTTTTATTAATTGATTTTTAGTTTTCAACATTCACTTCCACAAGATTTTGAGTTCCAAATTTTCTCTCCATCTCTACCATCCCCCCACCCCAGGATCTCATGCATTCTGATTAACCCTTCCCTTAATCTGCCCTCTTTTCTATCGCATCCCTCCCTTTTCTTATCCCCTTCCCCTCTATTTTCTTGTAGGGAAAGATAGATTTCTATACCCCATTGCCTGTATGTCTTATTTCCCAGTTGCATGTAAAAACAATTTCTAACATTGACTTTTAAAATTTTGAATTTCAAATTCTCTCCCTTCCTTCCTCCCTATCCACCCCCATTGAGAAAGAAAACAATTTGATATAGATTATTCATGTGTAGTCATGCAAAGCATTTCCATATCTGTCATGTTGTAAAAGACTAACCATATTTCCCTCCATCTTATCCTGTCCCCCATTTATTCTCTTCTCTCTTTTGACCATCCCTCTTCAAAAGTGTTTATTTCTAATTACCCCCTCCTCCCATTTGCCCTTCTAGCATCCATGTAGAAATAGAAAGAGTTCAACTTTAGTAAATCCCATATGATTTCTCTTTCCTGTTTACCTTTTCATGTTTCTCTTGATTCTTGTATCTGAAAGGTTAAATTTTCTATTCAGGTCTGGCCTTTTCATCAAGAAGCTTGAAAGTCCTTTATTTCATTGAATATCCATTTCCCCCCTGAAGTATTATATTCATTATTGCTGAGTAGATGATTCTTAGTTTTAATCCCATCTCCTTTGATCTCTGGAATATCATATTCCTCACCCTTTGATCCCTTAATGTAGAAGCTGCTAGATCTTGTGTTATCCTGATTATGTTTCCAAAATAATTAAATTGTTTCTTTCTGGCTGCATGCAATAATTTCTCCTTGACTTGAGAGCTCTGGAATTTAGCTACAATATTTCTAGGAGTTTTCCTTTTGGGATCTCTTTCAGGAGGCAATTGATGAATTCTTTCCATTTTTATTTTACCCTCTGGTTCTAGAATATTGGGTTACTTTTTCTTTTCTGATTATGACTTTCAGGTAGTCCAATAATTTTTAAATTGTCTCTCCTGTATCTTTTTTCCAGGTCAGTTGTTTTCCTAATGAGATAATTCACATGTCTTCTATTTTTTTCATTCCTTTGGTTTTGTTTTAAAAATTTATTGATTTTTCAACTTCCATCTGTTCCATTCTAATTGTTAAGCAATTATTTTCTTCATTGAGAAAATAAAGCCTCCTTCTCCTCATTGACTTTTTGGATCGCTTTTGCCATTTGGGTAAGTCCATTTTTTAAGGTTTTATTTTCTTCAGCATATTTTGAATCCCCTTTAGCAATCAATTGACTTGTTTTTCATTATTTTCTTGCACCACTCTCACTTCTCTTACCAATTTTTCTTCTACCTCTCTTACTTGATTTTCAAAACCCTTTTTGAGCTCTTCTGTGACTCGAGACCAATTCATAGTTTTCTTGGAGGTTTTGGATATGGAAGTTTGGACTTTGTTGTCTCCTTTCAGTTGTATTTTTTATCTTCCTTGTCACTAAAGTAAGATTTTATAGTCTGACATTTTTTCCTGTTTTTGCTCATATCCCTAGCCAATTATTTGCTTTTGAGTTCTTTGACAAGGTGGTTCTCTTCTTCCAGGGGGATGGGCAGGTATATTGTCAGCTGCTTGACTCCCCATAATCTGTGGCTCTAGAGCTCCAGAAATAGCCACTGCTACTGTCCCTACGGCTGCTGTAGCTGCCACAGGCTCCTCTCCCTCCACCCCCTTGTGGATGGGGCCTGATCACTCTACTCTTTCACACATGTCTTTTTCCACTGACCTTCCAATTTGTCCTCAGCATTTTGGGGTTGAGAAGTCTGGAAATGGCCATAGATGTCAGTGATTCAGTCCCTATGAGGACTGTTCAAGTCCCATCTGTACCAGTGTGACCCAAAATGGAATGTGCTCTGCTCCTTGCCTTACATGATAGATGCTTCTTATTTACCTTCCAGGCTGTCTTTGGCTAGAGATTTGCTTCACTTCATCATTCTGCAGGTTCTGCTGTGCAATTTGTTCAGAGTCATTTTTACAGGTATTTGGCTGGGTTTGGAGGAAAGATCTCTAGCAAATCTCTGCTTTTACTCTGCCATTTTGGCTCTACCCCCACCCCCCGATTACCTTTTTTAGCAAATGTTTCAAATGGGCATCTCAAATCCTATAAAAAGTTGTAGATATTGCTTAAAACAAAAGAAAATCACCTTACCTTTTAATTTTTTGAAAATTACTTATTTTGTTTTTATGTTGTAAACATTTATCAAATATTCCTATTGCATAAAAGTTTTATGTAACACAGTAATAATACTAAATAAAATTAGTCATGTAGTGACTTTATTTAAAAATACATGCAGCATTTCATATCTGTAGTCACCCCTACTTCTCATTTTTAAAATTAAGAGAAATCTATTTTTTCTCCCTCTCAAGAAGAAAAAAAGAGAAAGAGAAAAGAAAAGCAAACTCCTTATAAAAAGTGTATATTCAAGCAAAATAACTTTGTTTAAAGATTGTATGTAAAGGGAGGTAGAGCCAAGATGGTGGAGTAGAAAGATGCATATACTCTAGCTTTTCCTCCACATCCTATAAAATACCTGTAAAGAAAGACTCTCAACAAATTCTAGAGCAGCAGAAGCCACAGAACGATGGAGTAGAGGAGATTTCCAGCCCAGGGTGACCTGGAAGGCTGACAGTAAAGGTCTGTTGCGCTAGACTCAGAGCAGAGCCTAGCCCCGCCTTGGTCTCAGCACTGGGAAGAGCAGCACCAGAGCAATACTTCCAGGCCCCTCAACCCACAGGCGACAAAGACACTTCAAAGGTCAATGACAGAGCTTTCTTGCCTCTATAATGAGGAACTGGGGTCCTCCCCTAGCCCTGACCCCAGGCAGTGGCAGCAGCAGCAGTGGGGCTACTGCAGTGGCTGGCTATGGCCTGGGCAGGCATCAGCAGGCGTCCATTGTTCAATTGTTGGAATGCTCTGCATAAAGCCCTAGGAGAACTGAACACCTGATCTGAACCTCAGCCCTGAGTGGTGGCCCCACCCCCCACCTAAAGTCCCTGGGGGAATGAGCAGCTGATCTGAACCTTAGCCATGAGCCTGACCAGGAAGTAAACTCCATTCCCATTACTGTGACATCTTGGAGGAACTGAGATCTTACAGGTCCTCATAGTACACCCTAATCTTGACAAAGGACCCAAAAGTCAAGTAACTGATTGTGAAAATGCCCAAAAAAGGGGAAAAAAATTAGACTATAGAAGGTTATTTTCTTGGTGGACAAGTATTCTCTCCCATCCTTTTGGATGAGGAAAAACAGTGTTTACCATCAGGAGAAGACATAAAACTCAAGACTTCTGCATCCAAAATCTTCAAAATAAATATGCTATGGTCCCAGGTCATGGAAGAGCTCAAAAAGGACTTGGAAAATCAAGTGAGAGAGGTGGAGGAAAAATTGGGAAGAGAAATGAAAATGATGCAAGAAAATCATGAAAAGCAGGTCAACAGTTTGCTAAAGGAGAGCCCCAAAAATATTGCAGAAAATAACACTTTTAAAATAGGCTAACTCAATTGGCAAAAAACGTCCAAAAAGTCAATGAGGGAAAGAATGCTTTAAAAAGCAGAATTAGTCAAATGGAAAAGGACATTCAAAAGGAAGTTAATAGTTCATTAAAAAGTAGAATGGAACAGATAGAAGCTAATGACTTTATGAGAAACCAAGAAATTAACAGAACAAAATCAAAAGAATGAAAACATGGAAGATAATATGAAATATCTCTTTGGAAAAACAAATGACCTTGAAAATAGATTCAGGGGAGCTAATTCAAAAATTGGGACTACCTGAAATCCATGATCAAAAAAAGAGCCTAGATATCATCTTTCATGAAATTGTCAAGGAAAATTGCCCTGATATTCTAGAACCAGAGGGCAGAATAAATATTGAAAGAATCCACTGATCACCTCCTGAAAGAGTTCCAAAAAAAAGAAACTCCTAAGAATATTGTAGCCAAATTCAGAATTTCCAGGTCAAGGAGAAAATATTGGAAGCAGCCAGGAAGAAATAATACAAGAATTGTGGAAATACAATCAGGATAACACAAAATCTAGCAGCTTCTACATAAAGGGATTGAAGGACTTGAAATATGATATTCCAGAAGTCAAAGGAACTAGGATTAAAACCAAGAATCACCTACCCAGCAAAACTGAGTATAATACTTCAGGGGGAAAAATGGTCATTCAATGAAATAGAGGACTTTCAAGCATTCTTGATGAAAAGACCAGAATTAAAAGAAAATTTGGCTTTCAAAAACAAGAATCAAAAGAAGCATGAAAATATAAACAGGAAAGAGAAATCACAAGGGACCTACTAAAGTTGAACTGTTTACATTCCTACATGCAAAGATAATATTTGCAACTCTTGAAACTTTTCTCTGTATCTGGGTAGTTGGACGGATCACAGAGAGAGAGAGAGAGAGAGAGAGAGAGAGAGACAGAGACAGAGACAGAGAGAGAGAGACAAAGACAGAAACAGAGAGGGAGACAGAGAGAGACTGAGACAGAGAGCACAAGGTAAGTTGAATAGGAAGGGATCATATCTAAAAAAATAAAATTAAGGGGTGAGAGAGGAATATATTGGGAGGTAAAAGGGAGAAATGGAATGGAGCAAATTATCTCTCATAGAAAAGGCAAGAAAAAGCTTTTCCAATGGAGGGGAAAAGTGGGGAGGTGAGAGGAAAAAGTGAAGCTTACTCTCATCACATTTGGCTCAAGGAAGGAATAACATGCACACTCAATTTGGCATGAAAATCTATCTTATACTACAGGAAAGTAGGGGAGAAAGGGATAAGCAGGGTGGGGGAGGCAATGAATGGGAGGGCAAATGGGAGCAGGGAGCAATTAGAAGTAAACACTCTTGGGGAGGGACAAGGTCAAATGAGAGAATAGAAGAAATGGAGGCAAGATAGGATGGAGGGAAATGTAGTTAGTCTTACACAGCATGACTATTATAGAAGTCATTTGCAAAACTACACATATATAGCCTATATTGAATTCCTTGCCTTCTCAGTGGGGATGG
>JAQQSK010000053.1:19257-39377 GCA_028658325.1 Potorous gilbertii
GTTCATATTTGGAGGAAAATAGTGAAAGAACAACAAAAAAAAAACCAAACTACTCCTTTTTTTGATGAGGGACATCAAATGGTCCCAAACATTTTTTTCTTGGAAGTACTTTAGAAGTTTGTTTTTTTTTAAATCAGTTTTTAAATTTTTTATTTTATTTGAATTTGTGATTTAACAGAATTGAATGAAAAAAATAAGAGCAATCTGAGAAAATCAACAAAATAATGAAAATAAAGTCAACCAAATTGAAAGACAGAATAAAAACTTAAGGAAAACACCAATTTCTTGAAGACGAGATTTGGGCAAAGGGAAGTTGATGACCTTCTAAGATACAAAGAAATAATAAAACAAAATCAAAAGGTTTAAAAAATAGAAGAAAATGTGAAACATTTCATCAGAAAAATCAACTGATCTGGAGAACAAATCAGCAAGAAATAAGATAAAATAGTTGGACTGCATGAAAAATTATGATTTTTTAAGAAAAGGACTTTGATATAATATTACAAAAAATTATCAAGGAAAATTGCCCAAGAAAAAGAAGGCAAAGCAGAAATAAGGGGGAAATGACTAATGAACACATTTGAAAGAGACCCCAGTAGGAAAGCTTACAGGAATACCATAGGCAAGTTTCAAAGCTCCCATTTTAAAGAGAAAGTATTGCAATCAAGAGAGGAAAAAAATTAAATATTGTGAAGCTACAGTAAGGATTACGTAAGATCTAAATGCTACTATGTTGAAAGACCATGGTCTATTTTTCTTAGAGCAAAAGAGCTGCGGTTAGGATCAAAGGTATCAACCAGTAAAGTTAAGTATAATCCCTAATGGAAAAAAAAATGAACATTTAAAAAACTGAAAAAACTTTCAGGTATTTGTGACAAAAACAGCAGAACTTAAGGGAAAACTCAATATATAACATCCAGGAGAAATATAAAGTTAATATTAAGGACCAATTGTGAGACATAGTAAGGTCAAGTCATGTATTTCTTACATATGAAAGTATTATCTACCCTTTTATGACTCATTTTTATTTGGGCAGTTCAAAAAAAAAAAACTTGGGCTGAGTTAAGTATGGGGAGATGATCCTAAAAAATTCCATGCATGAAGAGATAAAAAAGAAGCAATTCTCTCATACCAGTGAGGTAAAAAAGAAAAAATTGATACAGAAATTAGTAAGGAGGGGTGGAGGGCAGGTAGTACTGAAACTTTATTCTCATTGGGAAAGGGTTAAAGATACAACAATATGTATATCTAGAAGGATATAAAAGTCTTCTACATTCAGAAAGAAAAAAGAAGGCAAGGTGATAGAGTTGGGGAGAGGAACAAGGGCAGGAAATCTTGGAGGGGTGGGTAGATTAAGGAATAGGAGGAAAAGGTAGTGAACAGGTAGTAAAAAAAAAAAAAGGTAGTAAAGCAGAGCAGTGAGAACAGACAGGAATAGGGTGAGAAGGGTAGTGAGGAAAAATAGAAAAGAAAAAAATATACAGCAAGCAATTAATTTAAAATATGGAGGGGATGAATTTACCCATAAAATGAAAACTGATAGATTAAATAATTGAATTCAACAATATGTTGCTTTCAGGAAATACTATAAAAATGAAATATACACACAAATACAGATTAAAGGTCAGGAGTAGAATTTATTATGTAAAAATGCCCGCAGAGGTAGATATCATGATCTCAAACAAAGTTAAAGCTAAATTAGATTTAATCAAAAGAGAAAAAGAGGGAAACTACACAATGTGTCAGCTGTATTATTCGATATTGTTTTAGACCATTTAAAATAATTAGACAATATAAAATATCTGAGAGCATGCCTGCCAAAACAAACACAGGCACTATATTAATATAAATGTAAAACACTTTTTATACAAGGTTAAATCTAAATAATTGAAGTAAAAATTATTGTTTATAGATAAGTAAAACCAATATACTTTTTTAAAAATGAAAATTTTACCCAACTAATCTTTTTATATAAGGCCATCCCAGTTAAATTATTAATAATTATCTTACTAAGTTAGAAAAAAATAATAAAGTTCATTTGGAAGAACAAAAGGTTAGGAACTTCATAGAAACCAAGAGGAAAAGCTGTAAAAGAAGCAGATTCAGTAGTATCAGACCTTAGACTGCTATAAGGTGAGATCGTTGTTGCGGTATAAAATGGATAATTTTGATTATTTAAAGTTCCTGTATAAATAAAACTTATGCAGCCAAGGAATGCAGAAAATTGGGGAAACACTTTCATAGTCAATATCTCAGAATATGATTGTGTTGGAATATTTCTATGGTGTAGGAAAAATTGACCGCTTGATTTAGAAAAACATGAAAATATTGGACTTATGAAGGAAGATACTATTCACCTTCAGAGAAACAGATGACAAGTGGAAATAATCATAGTACAGTTTTCATATACGTATATAAGTGTATATTTATAGATATCTATGTATATGTATGTATGTACATGTGTGTATCCATCCTTAATTGTAGTCTTACTTGAGGTGGGGGGGAATAAAGTAAAAAGTGTACAGCAGAGGACAAAAGAAAAACTACAAGGAGGCAAAGAAAAGCTGGACAGCTTTGAAAAAATGTGTCATATTTAATATATAGATTTTCTTGAAATGGAAATTTATATTTAATTTGATTTATTTAATATTAATAATAATTAATATTAATATTTATTTTATTTAATTTGATTTATATTGAATCCTCTCTTATGTTCTGCTGTGTACATGGCAATTTTTTACTTTCTTATTTTGTATTTAAGTTTAAAATAAATTTTAAAAGTTAAAAAGGAAGGCTATTCTGGAGGCCAAACAATTTTGCAGGTAATAAAGTTTATATAAATGTGTGAACACATACATGCATACATATATACACATGTGTCTATGTATATACATGCATGTGCATGCACACATATATGTGCATATATACCCAGCACCCAGGCAAACATGTCATCATGAAATTTACATATAATATTGATGAACTTCTCAGGGCAACCAAATTTTGACATAATTTTCCATAACCTCTCATGACTAACATGTCATGTCAAAGGCCTTAGTCAGATCCACAAATGTTGTGTACAGACCTCTATTCTGCTCCTGGCATTTCTCTTGGAGTTATTGGGCAGCAAACTCCATATCGACTGTTCCTCAGCCCTTTCTGAAGCCACACTGGCTCTCAGGTATATGCCCAACCTCTAGGTGAAGAATCAGTCTATTAAGGAGGACTCTAGCAAGAATTTTGCCAGCAATGACTAAAAGAGAGATCCCCTTGCGATTGTTGCAAGACAATCTATTCACTTTATCCTTATAGAGATGGACAGTGGAGGCATCCTTGAACTCCTGTAGGATAACCTCTTGCCATATAACCTGGAAAATTTCAGTCAGCTTTTATATGAGCTATGGTCCCCATACCTTGTAAATCTCAGCTGATATAGAATCAGCACCAGGTGCTTTGCCACATGAAAGGAGCCTACTGGCACTAAAAACGTCTGAAAGTTCAACTAAGGAGGGACTGACTTCAAGCTGAGGTAAACCATCAATGGCTTCAGCATTGATTGATTCACCTCAGGTTGAAGTCAATCCCGCCTTCTCAATATATGTTAAAGCAAGGAAGGAGATCATGAGATATGAAATGCTTTAAGAAAAATCATAGACCTTATTGTTATCATAAGAAAATGAAATACCAATAATTGTTAACTAATAAGCTTATTTTTCCATATCTAAAAACATTTTTAAAAAATAATCTATACATTAAATCAATGGCTTCTTTGATAAAAGTCTACCAAGGGAACAGGCAAACTTTCCAAAAAATAATATTCAAAATGTAATAATTTTTTTATAACAATTGAGGAAACAAAATATTAGCAATGCAACTTACTGGTAAGGCATGCAATTGCAAAACAAATTGAGTCCAGGGCCCCTCAGTAGGCACAAGGACCCTAAAGAGTTACAAAGGTTTTTATAGTAAAGTACAGCTACTATTTTTAGCATTAGAAGTTTTTTCAATATAGGGACTTTCCAGAGCTCAGGGACTCTGATTGGTTGTACCCACCTGCATCCTGAAAAACATTTAGTAATATAATGACAAATACTTCCCCCAAATTCTGTGACTTACGGGAAGACTAAACTTAATTCATGAAAATGAGACAACTCCAGCAGCTGAACAAAATGTCGGTGATGGTACAAAATGGAGTTGGTTTGATCCTCTCAAACGTTGGGTCTTATATGTACAGTTATAAATCTTACCATCATAGAATTATAGATTTAGAGGTGAAAGGAAACATGAAGGCCTCTGGGTCCAACTCCCTTATTTTACAGATAAGAAAAATGGAATATGTAGAGATTAAGAAATTTGCCTGGGATTATGTGAGACAGTATTGCAACTCTTTTTTCCCCCTGATTACAACTTCACCACAGCACTTAAAACTGAAAAGTAGAGAGAAGGCAAAATCCCACTATGCTGTTTGCTGATTGAATAGGGTAAAGATGAATTTTCTTTAATATGGCATCTGCCATGCATATATCGAAATCATGCAGGATTCCCTGAAGGGATAAGAGAGATAATTTTGTTCAATGACCTATAAACAATATCAGTGAACTGGCAAACATGGACCTGTATGCTTGGAACAAACATAGCTCAACGCAGGAAGAGATTTCCCATAGATAAGACCATTTGCAGATGATATTGCATGGGTGTGTCAAACAAGGAATATTGCAGAGTCTCGTAAATGAAATCTGCAATCACTCAAAATATGTCACTTTAATGGAACATATCAAAAAATCACAACTGGACATAGAATGCCTGTTATGTAGACTAAGAAATGCTGTTGGATGGATGACCCAGAGATGGTCGATTGCTACACATGTGTGTATCTGTCTCACAATATACACAGATAATGAATTGATCCCTAAATTAAATATATGGAAGACAAGATTATATCTCTGAAAAATGCTTTCAAAGGATCCATGCTAATATCTAAAAGATAGATCTACACTGTAAACACCAATAGTCCCCTAGGAATAATCCACTGAGGTGAAATCACAGAACCACTGAGTTTCCAAAGAAACTAAAAACTGGGGGTGAAAGGTCTACGTAGAGGCATCCAGCAGGTGTGAAAAAACAATACTGTTCAGAAGAACAAAATATTGTTCAGAAGAAGCACCATGAATATTTGACTATAAAAGGAGGTGAGGCTGGGAAATGAGCCAAAGTGTGGGATCCCCAAATGCTGTTCCACTGGCAGATATAATATCAGAATATTTACAGAAAGGTCCCCATTAGGAAGATGTCTTCCTCACCTTCAGGAAATATACGTCACCCAGAACAAGAAAGCGTGCACAGATCTTTATTACAGGTTTTCCTTACTTCTCACCGAGTTTATGCACACTGACTCCAGTTTGGTCTCCCTACATCAAACCTCTCGCCACTGTAGTCTATCCTCCACACAGTTGCCAAATTGATTTTCCTAAACTGGAGAGCTGACCACATTACCCCACTGCTTGAATCATTCCACTGACTCACTTTGTCCCTAAGATAAAATATGTACTTCTCTATTTGCCTTTTAAAGACCTAGAAAAACTTGTTTATTTACCACCCAGCTGCACGGCTTTGGACCCCTTCATCAGGTAACCAGGAACATCATCATTCCACAAGATCACATCCACTTTGGTACTTACACCTCAGGGTTATGAGTTCTTCTTATCACTTCTGTTTAAAAAGGAGGTCCAAGCAAGTCGATTGTTCATTGTTCAATACCTAGCTGTATCTCTTCGGATGTCTCCATCATGTCCCTGTACTAGTTATTTTACTCCCCTCCTTTTCAGCCTCCTTTATGTGCACGGTTTTCTCCATTAGACGGTAAGCTCCTTAAAGCAGGGACTTTTTCTTATTTGTATTTCCCAGCTTAGTACAGTGTCTGGCATATAGATAGGTGCTTATCAACTTACGCTTATCAACAAAGCTTATCAACTGTATGATTCAACTGAATCTATCTTATCAGCCTCATTGTATATTCCACGCCCTGTTGCACTGGTATGCAGTCAAATTATCTTTCCTCTGTTTCTCACAAACAACATGGTTTCCGTATCTTCACAATGGCTTTCCCTCATAACCAGATATTATTCCCTCCTCACTTCCATTGCATGGAATCCCCATTTTTTCTTTCAAGATACAGCTCAAATATCACCTTCTACATGATTTCTTTCATGCCCATACCTGCATAACTGCTAAGTTTTTCCTATCCTAAACTACTTTCTTTATATTTAATGTATATGCTGTATGATGCATATATAGATATATAAGATTCTGTGTAAACTTTATAAATATATGTACATTCTGTATATGCTAAATATATATGCATATATTTTGTAAACTATATAAATATATATATATGCATTCTATATAGACTTTTACCATATATTTGTGCCATATACACTATAGACATATATTTATTCTATATGTGTACACATATATACATACTCTATACATGTTTGTATACACATATACACACATACATGTTTCCCCTTTTAAACCAAACTTTCTTTTGAGTAGAGATTGTTTCATTCTTTATATTAATAAAATCAGTGCCTGGCAGAGAAGTGCTGAATAGCAAGCTTGCTGACTGAGTAGCCACACTAATTATGTGACAGGCTCATTTAAGTTTTCACCAACCTTTCACACCTACCTTTGTATTGAAATCAAGTCTCAAAGCAGACAACTGACACAGGGCCATCTAATCAAGTTCTCCAAAGAATTTCTCTAGTAATTCATGTTTTGAAAAAAATATTGCTGTATATGCTAAAATTATCTTCTCAGTTTTCTGTATACTTATGGTAATTGTGCACACAATAAAATGAGTTGACCAGCTGTCCCAAGAAACAGTTTCTGGTTGCATTTCAAAGGAACTCCAATAACTCCTATATTTACCTCTTTCAGGAGAAACAAATAGTTTTCCAACTTGTAACTTTTTGATGACTTCTAATTTAGTGCCTAGTGAGGATGGATATTTTAGCTCTTCCGTAGCGTATCAACAACTCAAATGAGCCTTGAATGAATATTGCATATTCAAGGCACCAACAATATTAACCTGCCTGTGCAGATGGTCTAAAAAATGTGATGTTTTTCTCCCTTCTACTATCAATAATTCAGAAGCAACAGAACTCATGCATTATGTGACTACTGTTCAGCAATTTATCTATTTCATGGGCCTCCAAGACAAGAAGAAAACACCTAATGGTCACTACTAGGTCACCACTTCATCACTATCAATTAATATTGAAATTTCTATACTCAATTTGGCTGGTCCTAAGATATCTGAAACTGTTAGCTGACCTACAGTCTAATAGAGTTATAGCCTATTAGACCTATAGTGTAATGTTCTCCAATTTAGCAAAGAGATTGCCTCTCCAGTTGTGCTGGCATTTTCTTTAATAACCTGGGTGACCTCAATGCCATGATGAGACAAGGGAGCAATTTTTGCACTGGCTTGAGTCTATATGAACATAAATGTACTATTTTTAAAAAACTCTAAAACTTTGAGACATTAAAGATTAATTCCAGTTCTGTAGAAGTAAAATGCAATACCAAGTTTTTCTACAAATGTCTTGACAATATATTTTGAAAACATTGGATAAGAATTGGGGAAATACAGTTTGTCACTTGGCCAATCAAAAAAAAAACACACAGGGGAAATAAATCATTTCTAATCTATCCTCCAACCAACACAGAAAGGAAAAATCCGACTCGACTGAACAAACATTTGCTAAGTATTCTAAGTACTGTAAGTACTGTGACTGTGTTCAGAACACTGTTGTAGGTGCCAAGAATAAGAAATTATTCCCTTCCCTCATGAAACTTAAAATCTTATAAATAGAAAAGATTTTTTAAAAACACATTACACAAAAAGTGAAAAATATTGCATATTACATTCATCAGAGGACTACATAACATGTTTTCAACACAGTAAACTAGATGACTGATGTTAATCTTGCCAGAAATTATGAAATCTGAAAGAAGATTTTTAAAGGGAAAGATTGCATAATTTTGCACTTGTGGACTCCATGGCATTTATGAGCTATGCAAATGGAAATGTTCTATAAGGAAGGAAAGATGCATTTATTAAGCACCTACCATGTGTCAGATACTATCATAAGCACTTTACAAATATTATCTTACTTGATGACCTGGAAGGTGAAGGCTACATTTGACAGATGAGGAAACTGAGTTAGCAGAACCTAGATTACTTTTCTATTATAACACAGCTAGGAAGTATCTGGGGTTAGATTTGAATTTAGGTCTTCCTGACTTCAGGTCCAGCATTTTATCTATTGTGTCAGCTATCTGGTCCTAATCAGTCAGAGATGTATAGAACTAGAGGTCAGCAGAGGTCAGGAACATAAATAGAGAGTCTAGAAATGTTTTAATCATGGTAGTGTACTTGGAACTGGAGGAATGAGAGGTATAATTGAAATAATGACAAAATGAAAGAGATGAAGAACTAAGATTAGAAAACTAAGGAGTTCTGTGTGTGTGTGTATACAAGAAGCAGTATGGTATAGTGCAAAAAGAAGAAGCCTTGGACTAAGAAAGACTGACTCACTATGTAATCCTTTGCAAGTTATTTGGCTTCTCAGAGTCCTAGGAAACTGTGACTATCTATCTATCTATCTTTCTATCAATCTATCTATCTATCTATCATCTATCTATCTATCTCTATCTACTAGTCTATGCATACACATATATATATGTATTGCACACATAAATATATATACACACATACATATCCCATATATGGGATAATTAATTTTACCTGTCCCATGAGGTTCAGGAGATGAGGATCAGGAAAAAAAATCCTCAGGGTGGTAGATAATTGTAAATGTCTTGTCATGTTTGTATCAAACTTCCCTATAATACCATGAGGTAAAGAGAAGAAAGATTATGATTAGGTTGCTAAAATAGAAAAGATAAGAACATTGATGGGAATTGATCATGGGATCTCAATATCTGTGAAAGACAAGGCAAGGAAATACAAGAAGAGCATAAGATATGCCTTGGTTTATTGAGAATGGGTGAGTTCAGAGGAGAGCTGGGTGACATTTCATGCTCTGAAACTCTACTAGTCAAACTCAGGCCAAGAGGAATGGGATGCTAATAGGAACGAAATTCCAAAAACATAAATACAACAAGCCTCTAATTAGGAAGAAAAAGATGAATTGTTCAAAGCAGAGGTTCTCAAATTTTCTACAGACAGTTCTGGTTGTTTGGTGAAGCCTAGGAATTCCTTTTCAGAATAATGTTTTATTATAATATATACATTAAAACACTTAGAATTACAAAAGAAGTTACTAATATTGAATTCATACATATACATACTTATGTCTAAATAGCTAGTTTTATATAGAGTTATTTCATATATAGCTAGTTTTAGATATATCTAGCATTCATATATAATAACTATAATTATATATATATATATACACACATATCTGTATGTGTATGTCTTTACATATATGTCTAAAGGTATATAAATATATGCAGACACTCAAATGCACAATTTATGGACTCCAGATTAAGAATGACACACCTCAAGAAAACAAATTCCAAACAATAAGAGCCACCTTCGACCACTTTGGGGTGACATGGCAAGCAAGTTCCTCTCCACTTGGTTTCTGTGAGGAATACCTGGATGACCATTTCTTAAGCACATTATAGAGATAATTCCTGTTCACGTATAGATAGGACTTGATGTACTCAAAAGTCCCTTACAACTCAGAGGGTCTTATAACTGTATGATTCTGTATGATTCCAAAATGCATGCTGAGGGTGAACACCAGATCTTATATTTCATTTGAGAGATCTGGAAATTAAGGCTCCAAAAAGATCTGACAGGATCACATCACAATTTAGTGGCAAAACCAGAAATGTAAGATGGGAATCTCACATTCAATTCCTCACATTACATGATGCAATGTCATTTTTCCCTTTCTTTCTTTCCTTCCCCACCCCGCATCAGTATGTCTGTCTGTCTCTCTTTCCCTTTCCCCTCTTCCCACTCTCTTTCTTCAATCGTTAAAAATGATTTAGAGACTAGGACAAGAAGGAAAATGTAACAGATACATGTTCTAAGTTTTGGATGGCTCAGCTCAAGTCTCACTTCATACCTGAAACCTGTCTGTTCTATTACCCCCAATTGTTACCAATCTTGTCCCTTGAAATAATTTTGCATGTATTTTAAATTTATTTAATTGCATCTATGTTATTTCCCCCTTACCTTAGGAAGCTGTAAACCCCTTGAAGGCAGAGACAGGCTTTATTGTTGCTTCACATCTCAAGTGAAATGCTAGAGAACTAAATTCTTTGTATCCAAAGAATCATGACTTCCACTGTAAGGTTTATTATCATCTACTTACTTATGAAAAGTGGACACATAATCCTAGATTTGATCCAGTTCAAAAATGATTGCATTTCTACCATGCCCTGAGCATAATGTAAGATGCTAGGTATACAAAACCAAAAAAAAAGAAAAAAGAACCCAAAACAGTTCTCACTCTTAAGGAGTTTCTATTCTAATGGATTTTTTAAAAAGTTTGTGAAACAAAAAATTGGGAGATATTTATACATGTAGGTCAGCAACTTGGCACATCCCATAAAGACCTGTACATCAAAATACATCTTTGTCTGTCTCTTCTTTCAACTACACCTCTGATTTCACTGAAATATGGTGCTTCCAGCAGGAATATTCACTCTTACCAACATATAGCAAAAAGTTACCAATCATCTCTCATTTGACAAATCCAGTGGTCTTTTCTCAATCCTCATACTTCTTGTCCTCTGAAGACTTTGACATTGTCCATAACCTTCTTTTCCTTGATATTCTCTTCTCTCTGGGTTTTTGGGATACCATTCTCCCATAGTTCTCCTCCTACCTATATGGCTGCTTCTTCTCAGTCTTCTTTGCGGGGGGGGGTCTTCATTGAGGTTATACCAATTAACCATTAGTATCCCCTGGACCCTCATTTCTTCTCTCACCACTTGGTGATTTCATGAGCTCACATAGATTTAATTATCATCTCTGCACTGATGATTCTAAGATTGCCTTATCCAGCCCTAACCTTTCTGCTGACCTCCTTATATCCTTAAGAAACTATTGGGCATCTTGAACTGGAGTTCCTTCCCATAAACAACTGAAACTCAACACTGTAACCCAAAACTGAACTCATTCATTTTCCCCCTGAAATTCTCCCCCATCCAAAATCTCATATTACTTTTGAAGGCACTATCATTCTCCTGGTCCTTCAGGCTCACAAGTTAGGTGCCATCCTCAACCCCTCACTCTCATGTTCCCCATAGTCAATCTATTGCCATGACCTGACATGCTAATTTTGCAACATCTCTCAAATATACCCCTTTGCTCCTCTGATACTGTATTCACCCTAGTGTAGGTCCTCATCACCTCATGCCTGAAATATTGCAAAAGCCTGCTGCTGGGTTTGCCTGACTTGACTCTCTCCCAAATATGGTTCATCCTCCACTCAGTTGCCAAAGTGATTTTTCTAAAGTACAAATCTGATCATGTCATCTACTTAATAAAGATCAGTGCCTTCCTATCATCTCAAGGATTTAATAATCTTTTGTTTAGCATCTGAAGTCCTTCATAACCTAGTCCCTTTCCCCATTTTCCATTCTTCTCACATCTTACACTGTCCCCGCTTCTTCTCTTTGATCTACTGACACTGGCCTCCTTGATGATCCATGACCAAAATGCTCTCTCTTCCAACTCCATTCATTTTCACCTACTATTTTTTCATGCATGGCACTGACTACCTCTTCATCTCTATTTCTTAGCTTCCCTGGCTTTCTCCAAATTAAAAAAAATATACTCTACATGAAGTATTTCTCAACTCTTAAGTCTAGCACATTCCCTCCATTGATTATTTCCTATTTATCCTAAACATAGCTTGAATCTTCTGACAGATTGTGAACTCCTTAATTGTCTTCTGTCTTTTTCAAGTTCTTTAGCATAGTGCCTGGCAAATAGTAGTTTCTGAATAATTGTTTATTGATTGATTTAAAGAATCAAGTTCTCTAGAATTGATAATCTTAGAGAATTGTTTAAAGTATGAGAGACACAGTGCTATTCTCCAGATTTCACAGCCAAGATGTATCCAAGATAGGAGTTAAACCCAATTCTTCCTGACTGAAGTTCAAAATCTCCTATCCACTCTACCTCCCAGAATGAAAAACACTACTCAAGATTCAATTTGGACCTGTATTTATTCATTTACATTCTAAGGAATTCCAGATTTGATTACTTTTTGCTCTTTTAACCTCCCACTCTCACCCCAGGTTTGCTTTGAGACATGCATCCATATCCTAATCTAAATCTCCAAATGAACAAATCTTTTGATAGTAATTTTCATATGAATGCAATATCTCTATAGTCCTGCCTAATGTGAGTTTATCTCTTTCCTCTCAATTAAAAATGAGTAGTCAAACAAGAACAATGGTTGACCAATGGTTTCTCTATCAGTTCTACTCATTTAAGCAACATGAAGAAAACTACTTAGTGACAAAGCTAAGTTAAAATTCACAATACAACTTTCACAGCTCATATACATAACAGAGAAGTAGCATAACATAGTACATAGAAAGCTGACTTCACGGTCAGCAAGACCTGGTTTTAAATCCTGCCATTGGGATATACTGGTTATGATAGCCTAGGAAGGATATTTAAACTTTCAGTGTTCCCCCAAACAATCCTCTAAGACCAAAAGGTGCAGAGAAGTTGTTGACCTTTATGGATGGAACAAGTTTTCATACCTGAGAGTCTGCCATACCAATGAACCTTCCAATGTAGTCCCTATTTGCTTCCGACTCTCCAGATTTCAGCACCATATCTTAACTGCTTCCTCATCCTGGAGTATTTTTCTCCTTTCAGTCTCCTCACCTTGGAAGATCTTCTTCCATTTGGTCCCTTCCTACTATTGGTCGACTGCTCCCAGAATTCTACTTTGAGGAATTACCCAAAACTGTCATCCTTCATTCCTCTCCCAGCTCCACTCTTGACTCTCTGGACTTTACTCCCATGTCCCTCTACCATCATCTCTTCTCTTCCCAACCATCTATCTTTTTCTCTCCCTTTTATGTGTTATCTTCCCTCACTGGAAAGTATATTATGGAAAGACTGTATTTATATTCCCAGTCCTTAGCACAGTGCCTAGTACACAGGAAATTCTTAATAAATGCCTGTTAACTTGATTATTCTTCTATAATAATCTCTTTTTTTCTACAAAGGTATAGCAAAACACTTATGAAAGCATGAAGATATTCTGAAGTGAGATTTTAAATATGAGGACAGAAAAAGGTAATTTTGTTCTCCTACTCCCTTTCAATTGAAGGATATTTCATTTGCTGACCAGATGGTGTTTCAGACTATTAGGAATGAAATGGTTTTATGAATCCTCTCTCTTTAGTTCTCAACTTACATTTTCATAAAATTTACATGGTGAAACCAAAATACAGAAAAGGAGGGGAGGGTCAAAATCAGTGATGTAGTCTCAGTGGCTTCATCTATAAAATGAGAACCTTGAACTAGGTGAGCCCAAACATCTCTTCTTGCTTTAAATTCTAGAGTCATATTAAATTAAAAATATTTTATTTTCCCCAAATTCCATGTAAAAAAATTTATAACATTTTTTTTAAGTTTTGAGTTCCCAATTGTATTTTTCCCTCCCTCTCCTTCCCTTTTCACTCCCTAAGAGGGTTAGCAATCTGATACAGGTTATACATGTGCAATCATGTAAAATGTTTGCATGAGTCATTTGAGAAAGAAAGGGAGGAAAGAAGGAAAGAAAAAAGGAAGGAAGGGATTTAAGAAATCTAAGTGGAAGGGGGATTTGTTATAGGCATGGGAAACAGACTGTGGAAAATGCCCAGAGATAAGAGGAGATGAAGCACTGCATGTGGAGAGCAGCAAGGTTTGCCGTGCTGTATCATAGGTGTTTCCAGAATAAGCCGATGACACCAGTAAGACAAACATTTTTTTCTCTCACCTCCCTTACTCCAGAGATAGGACTCAAATATTGGTCTTCTGACTCTAACAACAGAGCTCTTTTCATTAGAAGAAGATTCAAATCTTGGTGAAAATATAAACTTTTTATTTTATCTTTGAATAACCACAATTTGCATGTTGCCATATATTTATGTTTTCCTCACTCCTCCTCAAAGTATATTTCAATCTATAAACATAATCATTTTATTATAAAGATATTTTCATTTTTTTTTCAAGTTTTGAACTTAAACAGGAAATAAAGTGAACATTTTTCACATGGAGGGTAGAACAGGAAAAGAAGCTGAGGCTCCATTATATAGAGAATGCTTTTCTTTTAAATTGTGCAATAAATTCAACCTGTAACTTTCAAAGCAGTCCTGCTAGTCTGTGATTCCTTCTGGCATTCCTTATGTTCTCCTTTGTGCATTTTTGAAAATGCCTTTTTATTGTTTGTTTTTTACCATCTAAGACTCTGAGGCATTCTATGATAAAGTGAAAAGCCCTGGAGCCTGAAGACTGGAATTCACACTCCAGTTCAGATATTTATGTAGTTGTGTAATTCAGGAGAAATAAATAAGCTTCTCGGAGTTTTATTTCTATCATCAGTTGAATGGAAATACCTCCAGATGGTGGTTTTTGAGGACAGCATCTTGGAAAACTTTATCAACCATGTAATTCACTCAAATTCCATGGATCTCAGTTTCTTCGTTTGTAAAACGTAGGGCATTGGCTTCTAGGCTCTGTCCAGCACTAGATCTATGATCTTTCAATGCTTAACCCTTACGGATGGTGGGAATGTAATTTGTTATAATTGGCAGTATTATTTTTAATATTATTACAAATTTTGTTGTTGTTGCTGAGTCGTTTCAATCATATCCAACTTTCCATAATATTTTCTTGGCAAAGGTAATGGATTTGTTCACTATCTCCTTCTCTATCTCATTTTACAGATGAGAAACTGAGGTAAACATGGTAAAGTGACTCGCTCAAGGTCACATACCTACTAAATGAGTGAGGTCAGATTTGAACTCAGGAAGAGTCTCCCCGACTCCAAACCTTGCACTCTATGCACTATGGCATCACCTACTGGCCCCTATTATTATAAATACTAGCATAGAAATCAGAAACTTTGGGTTCTATTCCTCACTCTGTTACTGTTTCACTTCAAGGAGAAACAGGAGCACACATAAGGATCACTGTGGCCATGTACTGACTTAGTTTTAAAATGAAATATTATTTATGCTTCATTTCAGTTTGATTTATTTTAAGTATTTCCCAGTTACATTTCCATCTGGTTTAGGTTGCACTGGGGAGTGTTGTGAGTCACCTGTGGTCAGCATCTGCCGTGTCTGACACCTCAGCTCTAGGCATTCATTCAGTCTAGAGACTAACAACTCTTTGCTTAGGTGCTATTAAGAGCCTTCCATACACTACAAGGTATATAGAGCAAGGAAAAATAAAATGAGAGAGAAAGAAGTCCTGGTCTTTTTGCTTAAGAACCTTAAAAAAATAGGAAAACAGTGAGCCATGCAAGATAAGGAAAAAAAATGCTAAGTCACTTAATACAATTTACAAGAGCTGTTATGGAACCCTGATCTGGGCTTTAGCTTCTTGGATCGTAAACGTCAGGCTGAGCTTCACAAGGATCTTAGGAGAATAAGCAAAGTCCTTCTACTGCATGCAGAGCTACTAGAAAGATTTAAACACTGTTATTTTATTCACCAACAAGTAGCTAGTGGGGCACTGGATACAGTGCAGGGTCCGGTAGCAGAAGAACTATATTAAATTCAGCCTCAGGAACTTCCTAGCTATGTGACTCGGAACAAGTCAAATAATCTCTGAGTTCCTCAAGTTTCCCATCTGTATAATGGGAATAATAAACTATCTCCCAGGATTGTTGTGGGGATCAAATGAGATATTTGTAGAGTGCTTAGCACAGTGCTGGGAAATAGTATGTGCGATAGAAATGTTCATTTTATTATTGATGTTGATATTACCAGCTGTGTGACTCTGGGTAAATCTGTTAACCTCTGTCAGCCTCAGTTTCTTCAACTGTAAAAAGGAAATAACAACACTAATCTTGAAGGGTTGTTGTGAGGAATAAATGAGATAATATTGTTAAGCACTTTACAGAGAACTGTCACATTTGTTATTCAGTCATTGCAGTCCTGTCTGACCCCATTTGGGGTTTTCTTAGCAAAGGTGCTGGAGTGGTTTGCCATTTCCTTCTCCAGCTCATTTTAACAGATGAGGAAGTTGAGGAAAAAAGCAACTTGCCAGGGGTCACTAAGTTAGTAATTATCTGAGGCTGAATTTGAATTCACTTCTTCCTGACTTCAGGCTTGGTGCTTTTTCTACGAAGGCACCTAGCTACTCATCTGGTATGTAGTAAGCATTATACAAATGCTTATTCCTTTCTCCCCTTCCACAACTTATTAGAGCACCACGTATGGTGTCAAAGATACAAAGGCAAAAATGAAACAGTCTGTTCTCTCAAGGAGTTTACATTCAATTGAGAGGAGTCTCTGTATGCACACTCTATATGCACACTATACATACATAAACTATATCTCTATATTTATGTACCTGCATTAATATTGATGTTGACAGCTAATATTTAAATAATTGCCTTAAGGGTTAAAAGGTGCTTTACAAATATTTTACAATCACTGTAAACTTGGGGAGTGCTATCATCTTTATTTTACAGAGGGAGAAACTAAGGTAGGCAAAGGTTAAGTCATTTGTTCAGGGTCACACGGTTAGTAAGTGTGTGAAGGCTAGAATAAATTGTTGCTGCTGGTGATAACCATTACCTGAGATCATCAAGGAAGCATTAAAGGTTTACCTCCCTTTTCCAATGTCTATAGTTGGCAGATGCCTTCCATGTGATTTTCTCTGTGCCATTTCTGATTTACTCTTTAAGCTATTGTGATCTTATCTCTTATAAATTATGATCAATTATAAGGACTCTGTGACTCATATCTATTAATTAATTTTGTACATCGGGAGCATAATGGGAAACATCAGTGACTATCTTGATATACACAAAATTAAACTGGTCAGAGGTTAGAAATATTCTAAAATGTCAGATTTTCCTTTTTCCCCGAGTCAACTCAGATACTTTTATAGTGGGATTTTTATGAATAATACTTGTGAGCCATTAAGTATCAAAGACAGGAAAAAACATACCACTTTGGACTATGCACCCAATGTGATTGGTGAGTCAGAACCAGGTGTCTTAAAAACACAGGGGTCTCAGTGAAGCTTGGACCTCTTAAGAGAAAGACAGAGCAGAGGAATAGACCAAGGGAAGGTCACATATCCTGAGCTACCCAGAGGGAAGAGAAAGGTGTGATCCAGAGCTGGCCTTGCCCACATTCCTAGGGTCAAAGGAGTAACAAAGGGGTTTCTCTTCTTCCTTTTATTGTCCCTTTCTCAACCTTATTTGTAAAACTGCCCACACAGTTGCCATGAAGAAGAAATAAAATAATACATGCAGAGCACTTTGTAACCATTAGAGAACCATGTTAATACCAGCTACTATACAAGCTTAATTTCTTTATCATCTTTAAAATAACTGATGTCTAATCCTAATGAAAATATACAGTATTTTCCATACACATAAAAGCAGAGTGCCACAGTAGATAAGGAACTACTGGTCTTGAAACCAGAACAATTCAATTCAAATCCTATCTGTGATATATGACTATGTGACCTTAGACAAGTCACTTAGCCCCTAAGTACTCTCAAGCAACTGATTTTGTTTTGTTTGTTTATCCTTTGATTCTACAAAAGGACCACAGGCATAGATTGAAGTGAGGCAGAGTTGCATAAAGATATTAGCCTCACTCTCTTTCAGTGTCATGGAGTCCAGTGACAAGATAAAAATCAAGATGACAGGTGATGGTCTGGGATGTAGTAGATGACCTTTGTGGCTACTATGTCTAATCAAGCTCCAAGTGCTTCCAAACACCTGCTTCAGCTCCCTTCATGGCCATTGCAACAAATTGTTCGCATCAACCATGTTACTGGCAGATGTGTTCAGTGCTTAGGGTAGACACCCTGCTAATCAATGTGTCTGAGGCCTGTCACTTACCCTCTTGATTTACCAGGGCATAGCTGCTGTGCATTCTCCAGCTTTTTGCAGCCACAGGTGAGAACTGAGTGCCAGGTAGACACCAAAGGTGCATGAGCAGCCCTGAAAAGAAGTTGGCAAGCCCTCACCCCAGATGTACTAGTCCTCCTTGAACATCGCATGCACCCCTACCAAGTAATTAACAAAATCTACACAAGTGTAAGAAGCAGCAAAGTTTCCAACCTTTATTGGTAGAAGGAGATTTTGGTTTTACTTTCCCACTTAGCAATTCCCTATCTCAATGAAATCATAATTCCAGTCTCTATGCCTTATCCACAATTTCCTGTGTCCTCAATAAACTTTTCAAGATAAATGAAGTCAAGCACTGTGATTTCATTCCCAACATTTTTAATGCCTAGATGAGTTATCACCACCTTTTATCCCCTCACTAAACTATGTCAGCTTGGGGAGAAAACTGAATTACTGGATCCATTTCAAAATTTACGACAGGGACAAATTAGGTCTAACACTTGAAAAGAGCTTGAGCAATTTTCAAAAACAAAATAGAAGCAAGGAAACCAGGTTAGGTGTATGCTCCAAATAGACATCATGGGGAGAAATTGCAAAATCAAGATATCCTTTTGCAAAGGAGAAATAGGCAGGAGTGACTCTTTTCTTTTGCTGGAATTACCTAGTAGCTAGCCAGTCACCATGTAAACACCACAGAGTGGAGGCAAACTGAGGAGAAAGGAGGAGAAAAAAAGGGAAAGTGATGCCATTTCGCCCCTAAACTTTTATCACAAAAATTTAGAATGTTTCCTTTTATCTGAAGTCTGATACAAGTGACAATTGACAAAGAGAATCTTCTCTGGCCTCATAAATAATAGTGGCAACACTGTGAAAGAAATGTAACTCAAATTCCGCCTTAGTAGCTTCAACAGGTGATTTAGCGTGATAGCAGCCTTGTCTGCTAACATTTTTTTTTCTTAAAGGTAGGTAACAATGTTTCAACTACCATTTGTCTCCTTTCAAGAGCCAAGATCACATTTGAAAATTCATGTTCTAATGGAACAAAAATGACTTACGGCTCTTCCAAAAATTTACAAAATGCTGTGAAGAGTCATTATGGGCATAGTGGATATAGTGCATAAGACTTCAGTCCAAATCCTGACCTGAACATTTAACTAACTGTGTGACCCAGAGAAACTCACCTCAATTCCTTAGGCCTCAGTTTCCTCAGTTGCAAACAGATTATAGTGGTTGAACTAGATTCCGGTCCTGGAAGTCCCTCCCAGGTCTACATGTGTGATCCTATGTCAGAATCTCCACAAGCACTATCCAAACATAAATTTGCTACATGTAGTATGGAGTCAGAATGTTTCTAATTCAAATAGATACTTACTATCGCTGATCCTAGGCAAGTCTCTTTATCTTTCTCAGTGTTCTTATCTATAAAAAGGGGATAGTGACAGCACCTTCCTTCAGGGGTTATTTTAAGAATCAACTGAATATTACATGTAAAGTGCTTCTGTGATGAAGAATCACAGAAATGCTAGCTATTACTCTTAGCATTTACCAATATCCTACATTCACTAAATTCCTTTCTCCCTCCCCATAAGGAATCATATACTGCAAAGTGGGTGCTCTGCCCTAAATGAATATAAATGCCTTGGAATAGAGCTCTGGGAAACCAGGCTTTGACAAAGCCCACTGGGGTTCAAATGGAGGTACTTGATTATAATTTACACCCAAATCACTCTGGCTCTCACTGATTGACCAAAAATGAGCCCCAACCCAAGCCTCAGTTGATCATGCTTTGGCTTTTGTTGGGTCAAAGTAAGTGCAAATAGCAATTATTTCTGTTCTAGTCAGAAACCCTGAGGGTCTTCATCTCCCGGATGGGTTTTTTTTTTGAGTAGGTAAAAGAGACTATATTGTGTCTCATTTCTTACCTAGACTTGATCACTGAACAGACACAGCCTCAAACAAACTGGTACC
>JAQQSK010000053.1:39877-68396 GCA_028658325.1 Potorous gilbertii
TATGATATTGAAGTTTCACTAAACAACCATTTTAACCCTTGAAATCATGATCCATCAAGTATATAAGCATTCCTAATGTAGTTGATGAAATAACTTAGAAGCAGATGTATTACAATACATAAGTATTCATATAATCCAAATAGTTAGATTTTACCTGAGATTTAAGATCCTATAAATAAATGGTAATTTATTTGTGACTGAATCTAAAATGAAATGCAGTTGTATATTTTCTTGACATTAATAGAGGGAGAAGCTGTTAGTGAATTGAATTTAGACCTTCTAACTCTGATATACTCTATCTACCACTTACACAAGTTGTGTGACTCTTGGCAACTCATTCAAACTCTACGTACCTCTAAGAACTCCTTCTGACTTGTTTCCCATCTCATAAAAATTATAATCCACATGGGTGTAGATAGTTTCCTCAGTGAGAGTTCGACATGCTGATGAAATACAATATTCTTGATGTATTTACGTACTGCTTATAATAGCATTTTTATTGGAAAAGAAGTTGAGCTATATATGGAGTGAAAATAAATGAACAACCTCAGTGTTTCACTTTACAAATGTCCAAAGACCCCTCAGGAGACATCTAGAATGTTGGATCTATCCTTGTTGAAAAGTTTGTGAGAGGGTATTGATAGGAGCCTCACATGTTGAGAAGCCATGGCTGATTCATAATTTATACTGATAGAGGAAAACATTTACATTGATGAGGTCATGGGTTCATTGAAGTAAATACCCTTTGGTCATTTCAGTTTCTACTTGGTGCTCAATATACACATGTATAACAGTCTGTGCAATGTGAGAAAAATATGCAGTTCCACAAAACTAGAACATGAAGCATATTTATTGATAAACATCACTTATGATATTGTTGGACACATGAGAACAATGAAAAGAGAACATTCCATATGAATATAATATTGTAATTTAGTATTATATCTAGTAATTAAATAGTGCTAATTCTGGAGAATGGTAAATACTCAGATGTTTATATTTTGCAAAAAAATTGGGGCCGGGCATACTTATTTTCTAGATATAAAAGAGTAGGTTATAGGCATTATTATACTTAAATGGAAAACTTTTGAGCTGGCACATTTCTAAAACATGACTTCTGTTTTTATGTCCTAGGATATGAAACTCATTCAAGTAAAATGAGGAAATTTCCTAGTGTGCTTAAATATTGAATGGAGACAGTGTGTTTTAAAATGAGATGATATTTCAGAAATGGAAATGCCTATTAAAGATTCCTTAGCAAAGAAAACAGCAGGGCCAGATGGATATTTATAATTTATAACATGATATTCATATTCTCCTGGATAAATATCTAAATAGTCATATAGCTTAGGAATATGCTAAACTGCCTTTTACGGTAAACTAAATTTATATACTCCTTACAAAAGAATATTAGTATTCTTATTGCTAAATATTATTATAACACAAAGAGATTTCTGAATAGAGCATCAAAAATATATTTTCTATAAATATTATATATGCCATTGATATAGATTTTATCTATGTGTATATGTAAGTGTATATGCTGCTCAATTTTCACATAATTGGATAGTAACACATAAGAACTTGAGAAAGCAGCATTTTATAGTGGAAAAAGAGTCAAACCATTGACTCAGGTTAAGTTGCTTAAGCTCCAGGTGCCCCAGGCAATTCTACCCCTCTTAAATTGCAGAACAGCTGCGGATGTGGGGTGGAAGAGGCAATTTTCTCAATTTCATGGGAGCTCCCAACACCAATGAAATTACAAGGTCTGACTAAAAATATATATGCTCTTGCTTGATTTTGACTATATCAGAAAAAGACTCTACTTTCAAAGAACTCTGGGGAAAAGGTGTGAAAATGAACTGAAAGAATTCAAGGGTACCTTTCTGTTTTTACTATTGCCTCAGTTACATTTTCTAGCATACTGCATGTAGTGCTTCTGAACCCAATGTGTATAGATCATATTAACATATTTCCAATTGGCTATCATCACCGAAGAGTAGTGGATATTTAGGTGTGCAATAGCATTGCCTCAGAGAGGGAAAAGCAAAATTTCAGAATTGGGAGGGGCTTCAGTAGCCTTATGTCTAGTCCAACCAGTATCAGAACAAAAACACTTTTAAGATGTGCCTGACAAATTGTCTTCTAGCCTTTGCTGGAAGACTTTCAATATGTGACAATCCACTAAATCTGTAATCATTTTATTCCACTTTTGGATAGCCCCAAATGTTAGGTAATTCCTTTTGTACATTGAGCTCAGATTTGCCTATTTGTAACTTTTACATATTTGTCCTTTTTCTCATCCTTGGCATCTAAGAAGAAGAAATCTAATTTATGTATTTGTAATTCACGAAAATGTTCTCCAGATTAAGATAGCTGTGCTGATACATTTACGTCTTCTATTCTGAGAGCAAAATATCCTTATTCTTTTCTTTTAAAAGATCATCATGAATTTTAAAATAATTTTGAGTTCCAAATTCTCTTTCTCTAGCCCCCTCTGCCATTCATTGAAAGGGTGAATAATACAGTATCAATTATACATGCAAAATCATACAAAATATGCTTTCATATTAGCTATGTTGCAAAAACAAAAGCAAGAAAAAAATTCAGTTGCATGCAGAGTTCTTCATTTCTCTCCCTGGAGGTAAATATAGTATCTTTTACCACAGATTTTTTGGAATTGTCTTAGATCATTTTCTTGATCAGAATAGCTAAGTCTTTCACACTATTGCTATTATTGCATACAGTGTTCTGGTTCTGCTTACTTGATTCTGTATCAGTTCATATATATATCTTCCCAAGTTTTTCTGAAACTATCTTTCCCATTGAATATTTCATCAAAATCATATGCAACAACTTACTCAGCCATTCCCCAATTTGTGGCCATCTTCTCAATTTCTAGGTCTTTTCCACCACAAAATAAGCAACTACAGATATTTTTTCGTACATATAGTGCCTTTTCTTTGATCTCTTTGACCTACAGACTTAGTACTAGTATTGTGGGGTCAAAGAGTATGCATTGTTTTATAGTCCTTTGGGTGTAGTCCTAGTTGTTGTCCAGAATGGTCGGATCACTTCACAACTTCACCACCAGTACATAAATGTTCCCATTTTCCCACATCCTCTCTAGCATTTGTCATTTTCCTTTTCTGTTATATTAGCCAATATGATAAGTGTGGAAATGCTACCTCAGAGTTGATCATTTGTATTTCTCTAGTCAGTGATGATTTAGAGCATTTTTCATGTGACTACTGATATCTTTGCTTTCTTCTAAAAAATTGTCTGTTCATATCCTTTGACCATTTATTCATTGGGGAATGATTTTTATTTGTATAAATTTAGCTCAGGTCCTTTGATATTTTGAGAAATGAGCCCTTTGTCAGAGAAACCTGTTATAATATTCCTCCCCCACCCAGGTTCCTGCTATCTTAATTTTGGCAGTACACATTTTGTTCATTCAAAAACTTTCAATTTCATGTAGTCAAAATTATCCATTTTACTTCCCAAGGTTCTCTCTATCTCTCATTTGGTCATGAATTCTTCCTTACCCAAAGATCTAACAGGTACATTTTTCTGTAGTCTTCTAATTACTTATATCTCCCTTTATATCTGAATCACTAGTCGATTTTGACCTTATTTTGGTATATGGTACCCACATTGCTTTCAACCGGTACTCATGTGACATGATCCCAAGACCTTTTACTCTCCTGGTCTCCTCTTCTAGATGGTCTCTGGTCCCCTTCCTAAAATATGGTACCAAGAGATAAACACAACATATGGTTCTATTTTAAGCAACCCAAAAGACAATGGGACTGTCACCACACAGGACTGCTGTGAGAATGCAGTTAAATAATGTGAGCTCCTGGAGATCAGGGACTGTTTTTCCCATCAGTATCCCTGGCACTTACTACGTCACTTTACACCTGGTAAAAATAAAATACTTAATAAAATCGTTCATCATCATAGCATAGCTAAAGGTCTTTATAATCCTGAAAAGTGCCATATAAATGTGACCTTTACTGTTAGTCCATGAGGTTACAAGGAGTTGGACATGGATGTAAAACAACAAAATTGTTATTTTCATTGCTATGTCCCTAATTCTGGATATGAAACATGCTGTGACTGTGGTAGAATAGAAAGAATGGGACCATAGTCTTGAATGTACCAACTGACAAGTTTTGGAATGCTGAACTATTATTGCATCTCTAGCCCTCAGTTTCCCTCGTCTTTGAAATGAAGAGATTGGGCCAATTGTTCTCTGGTAGGTGTTATATCCTGCGAGCCTGGGCTTTACTTAAATAGACAGATCTATAGAAATGGTTGCAATTAATATGATAATTTCTTAGAGTTTGAGTTCATTTCTAATAATGGTTCTGTAAGGTAAATAGCGTATTAATAGATTTCTAAAATGTCAGCTGCAACATAGTATCTACTATTATTATTAAGCACATCATGGCAAAATGTTAATATTTTATGGATTTTAACATTAAAAATAGAAAACCATGACCAGTTCATATATTTGGGAAGCTTATAAGATTGCAGATATATCATCTCTTGTTAAAAATGATAAATAAATATTTGGGGTCAGTGTTAGAAGTATTTATTTAGAAATTATATGAACATAAATTGGGAAAATGGGGTTTTGATAGTCCTTAATATTGTTTTTGGCTAATTTTTGGAGTATTCCAAGTATTTCCTCTTGTATTAACTTGTAGATTTTGTGTTATGCTCAATGAGTAGCATTGTTTAAGTTGCAAACAAATGAATTTGTTTCTGAAACTTGTTTTGCTATTCTATACATTGAAATATATCTTGCATTATCGGATTTCTTGAACTATCTATAAACTTTCAATAACACCATTTTTTCAAATTACATGGGTGTGATTGTAGAGGCTGTAGGTGTAACTGTAAGTTTGTCCCTTTCTTCCTCTCCCACCCTTAAACCTCATTAGAACATAAATTTCTTGAAAGCAAGGATCATATTTTAAATGTCTTAATCTTCCTCAGTGCCCTAGTCTAGTGGATCATAGAATGATAACCTCACAGCTGGAAGACACCCTAGAGATTATTTAATTCATCCTCCCCTTTTTATTGATGAAGTGTCTAAGGACCAAAGGAGCTTTGGCTTCCTTCTGGTTGTACAAGTAGTAAGTAAAGCAGGACCCAAACTCAGATCTTTGGTCTCAAGAATCGAGGCTTTTTCCATGATGACACAGAGACCTCGTGCCATGAAGATAATATAAACTATATTGATTTTTGAATGAAAGGAAAAATGAATGGGTTATCCTTGGTCAATAAATAATGAAGTACCACATTTGAAAAAAGTAAAAGCTTTGTGTTGTGCAGCTATAAAGCTATATTCCATTTGTTTTTATTGGTCCTTCCTTCTCAAAGAGAACAATGACATTGGGAAAATGATGTCATGAGTTTTAAGTGAACTGGATTTCAGTGAGATAGGGCTATGTAAAGTCATGATCCTTGCTCTGTTCTCTGGGTCCAGTGGCAAGATATAGATCAGGATGACTAGAGATGGCCCTGATGCAGTGGGAGATCTTGACCTTTTAAAGCTAAGATCTTTCCCAGGTGTCAGTTTGTCTGAAGCTATCCCCAGTCAGTGATTAATGCTAGGTAAAAATGAGGCAAAGAATGACCTCTTTTACTCAGTTAAAACAAACAGTATGAGAGGGGGAAGACTCACATGTTTTCTGACCAAAACAGAAGTAATTGCTATTTGTACTCAGAGCCATCAGAACCCAAGCTATGAGGTTAGGGCTGGGGCCTATTGTTGACCAATCAATGAGAGTCAGAGTGATTTGGGTTTAAGGCATGATCCATAAAAAGAACTCTAACTTGTAAACCCCAAGATATCTTGTGAGGTTTTAGGAATTAAAACTTATCTTCCTTTGGGCAAAGCACTAGCTGGTAAGAGTATGTTCCTTATTTGGACAGAGAGAGAAAAGGGAAGAAGGGAAGGAAAGATGGGGGGTAAGAATTGTGTTGCTCAACTGGAGTTGACCAATTGTGTCCCCAGTGTGGGGTGGACTCAACAAAAGATTACACTAGCATCTTTCGATCTGTGGTGTGTGTGTGTGTGTGTGTGTGTGTGTGTGTGTGTGTGTGTGTGTGTAATCTGTAGGGGGTACCTTTTCATTTAGATGGAAATAACTCCATGACAGTCAATTTAATTAGATTGCATTGTCATAGTACTTGGCTCAGAACTCAATAAAGCCCTAGTCACTAAATTTATTTTAGCCAGCTGTGTGATAGGTAATAACTGTTCAGGTCAGAGTAGGCAAGCTACTTTTCTTTTGTCTTGTATCTGTCATGGATGCAGATTGTTGCTGGACATTGGAAGTTATTTAAAGGAAGGAAGGAAGGAGGGAGGGAGCTGGGTTCTTTGGCTATCATTTCTGCAAGGAAGATGGTTCTGTGATTATTTTGGTGTGTAGAAAAAGGCAAGATGTCCATTTTACTCTGAAAATATTTAGTTAGTAAAAATCTTTATCTAGACATGTACATCAAGAATGGAAGGATGTGTGGTGGAAAATCAAGTCCAGACCTATGTAGACATAATAGGTGAAATCCTTTAATACAAAGATGCTGGACTTTGTCAGGGCTCAAACTAATATCCATCTGTAATTATAGATGTTTCCCCTTTAGGAAGGAATCACTGAGACAGAAAACCAAATGCTTTATTGAAAATGACAGTGATACTTTGCATTTCCACATCTGTTGTTTTGTCTTGGGCCTAAATGACAGAACTACAGTAAGCATTATAACTGTATTACTCACTGCAGATTAAACACATTTAAACATATTTCTCAGCCTCTATGCTTTCTCTGTTTTCTCTTCCAATTAAATGGTGTTTATTCTTTTAAGCCTAACTCAAATACCATTCTTCTATAAAGGCTTCTTTTATTCCAATCAGGAAGTGAGCTGTCCATTCTCGAAATTCTCCAGGACTTTATCTTTTTTTGTATACAGTATCAGAGCATTTTGGATAAAAGTCTAAGAAAGGGTGGCACTCTCCACCTTTCATATACCTTTTCTAAAATTTGAAGATTTCTTGGATCATAGATTTAGAGTTGGGAGGTACTTCAGGGGTCAAACGACACATTTTACAGATTAGAGAATTGAGACTCAGAGGTTAAAGGTCTTGCTCAGAGAGATGGTGTCAGAAGCATTATTTGAACTCTAGGACTTCTGACTCCAGAGCCATTATGTTTTCCAGTATACCTCTATTAGATCAAAAAAGAATATAGGAAACGATCAAATGCAATTGCTTTCTTTTACGGATGGGGAAACTGGCTCAGAAAAGTGATTTGCCCCAATTTAAGTCCTACTGAGATTGTCTGGTGCTTTTATTTTTATTCACTTTCTTATCTATCTGTCTGTTCATCTCTCTCTCTATCTGTCTTTTTATCTGTGGTCTATTACTGTCTGTCAACTGTTTATATATCTATCTATTATCTGTCTATCTACTTTCTGTCAGTTTATCTCTCTGTCGGTCACACCTGTTTGTGTTATATCATAATTGTCTGTACATCTACCATGTATTACACCTCCTACTGTTTTATAAAATCATTGAAATGCTTTCTGATTTCTTTGACACTCCTTTAGGGCTAATCCCAGTTGTAGGCTTCCAACAGATACTTAGAACAACTAAATAGCCCCAATGTATAGAGTTTTGAAATTGGAATCAAGAAGACTTGAGTCCATACACTTACTACTGTGTTACCCTAAGCAAGCAGGTCCACTTCTTAGTTTCTCAGTTTCTGCATCTGTAAAATGGGCATGATCACAAATATACTCATGCCTTACAGGATTTTGGGGAGGACCAAATGATATAGCATTTCTAAAGTGTTTTGAAAAATTTAACGCACTGTATAATTGTTAGCTGTCATGACTATTTACTGTTTTTCACTCAATTTAATTCTCCACATTTTTATAGACAAAGAAATTGAGGCCTACTGTGACTTGCCCAGAGTTACTACGTAAATAAATGGCAAATTAGGATTAGGACTCTGGTTTCCAAGTTTATTCTCTGGTGCTATTTCCGTTGTCCCATTGATGTTTCTGTGGAACTTCTCACACAACATGCAGTGCCCCAACCAGATGTACACGATTAAAAAGCTGCAATATCAACCCTGTTTTGGTGAGAGTTATTGTCTTAATTATCAGAATCCATTTAAATAATTAAAATTTATGTAAGTTGACTATTTGATTTGTTATTGCCCATACCAATGTTCTGGTGTTTTCATGCAACTGGAAATCGTGGAATATTTCCATCTCAGATGTAAGGTTGAAGACTACATACAGGACAATGAACAGTGGAGAGGTATATGTTGAGCATTAGAAAGCTTCAACAGATTGTGTGGTATGTGAAAAAAGTTATATAAAGTTCATCAAAGACAAACCAAATATTTAGATATGTATCTATATCTATTTTTCTGTATGTCTGTCTTTCTGGAAAAGAAGATGAGTAATATTTTATTATAGCAAGAACTAGGTACAACCTGTGTGTTTGACTTGATCTATGTACACGCAAACAACAAGAGAGCTTAAGAAAGGCCAAGATTCTTATTGACTGGGCAGCTCCATCACTGGAGAGAGCACCATCATCAGTGAGATCACAGATCTATGTAGCACCAAAATGATATTCACAGTGCCCATAGAAGTCATGAATATCTGGGGCAGTTCTAAATCATAAAATACAACAGACTCCCCCATGGGAGGCAGAACCAAAACGTTTATTTAGACACTAGAAAGCCAAATTCAGCATAGTAACTAAATGTATGCACACTAACAATGCAGAGGGCAACACCATCCCCATTCAAAGCCAGGATCTACAGGGGCAGTTCTCATCTCCCTGTTCAGTCCAGTTGGAATGCCATCTATTCTTCCAAAATCTACCCCTGCTTTCAAGAGAGAAGTAAACAATTCTTTTCTTGTCATTCTATTCTGACTTTGAATCTGCTGGCTACTTACCCTTCTTTCTCAAGGAAATTTATCTTTTTCACTGATTCTCACCATCCAAGATACCAACTATTCTCCTATCCTTTGGGTGAACCAGCTCAAAATATCTGTGACCTCCTGCTGAGTAAATCCTCAATGACCTCCCCAAACACTCTGTGACCCTTGATTCTGCTGTTGTGCTTCTGCCTGAGAAGTCACCCACACATCCTTGCTCTTGTTACTTTTTTGTGAGCTAAACTAACAACAGCTTTTTCTTCTACTACCTGAGACCCTCCAGCTTGATCTTCTAAAGGAGAGTTTGAATATTTTAGCATAAAAAGCTTCTCATATAAACCAGCCAATTCCCTTTCCATCTGAGCCTTCTGCTCCAGCAGCTAGTCTCTGCCTTTACATATAATTCAATAGCTTGTGAGCAAGACCCAGCCTCTCCTACATACCCCTGCCATGTCTTTCCCTGATTCCATTGGTATTCTCTGCAAACATCTTTGTAAGTCTCTGGGATCTCCCTTCTGTAGCCTTGGTTCCCAGATTTTACAAAGCCCTTTGCCTTTAGCCTATTCTCTTGCTATGGAGGAATAAGGCAAATCTTCCCACTCTAGGATATCCATTTCTTCCTCTAAAGCCTTCCTGCCTCCCAGTAGAGGTCTGATATTTTGTGATCTCATCATTGTCACCATTTGTAGCACCAATTTAATATTCACAGTGCCCATGGTGGCCATGCCTATCACAGTGCAATTCTGAATCAAGAAATACAACAGACTGTGCACATGGAAGACAATGCCAAAACATTTATTCAGATACTAGAAAGCCAAATCCATTGTAGTAACAAACATCTATACACCTTCCCCCCGTTAGGCTACCCACAAAATATCTGCATTAAACAAACGCAAGCAGGATCCCTTAAACAAAATTACAAATAAGCTCTTTCACTCACTCTAGTCGGCTGTCTGCTTGCCTGATCCTTCCTAGCTTTGACTAGGCTCTGACCAATTTTCTCCCAGATCTGCTCTACCTCTGCCTCTTTGTGTTCGACCCCTTTAGCAAACTCCTCCCACCAAAAGCTCCATGTGACTCAGAATTCCATGGGACCCAGACAGGTCACATAGGCCTTTTAAGGAATGGAAAAGATCTTTCCTTTTAAGTTACCCTTACAATCTAGTATTGATTGCCCTGTATCCAGCTAATCAAGTGAACTATATTTAATCATGTTTTATTAAGTAACAAAGGACAGGTTGTATGGTGTAGTAGTGGATTGAAACTAGGTATTGAAGTCAGGAAGACCTAGGTTCAAGCCTTCCTTCTGACCCATACCAGCTTAGGGCCCCAAGCAAATCCCTATATAAATTACAGAGAATGTTCTGACTGTCATCGTCATTGGTCTAGGACATTTACTCACCTGAAAGTTCCCTTTACCAATAAATTCATAAATCCAATTACTTTCCAGTTCTATATTCCAAATGAATGCTAACTAAAATAAATGCTCTGCCAAGCCTTTAAAATAGACATTTAAAACTTACAAAAAGATGACTTTATTCATTACAGTAGATAAAAACATTTTAACTTTAGAATATTCAATTGACATTCTTAAGTTTTATTTTTATAACTTGCTCAAGTTTAGTAATATTTAGCTCACAGCCAAAAGATGACAGAGAAAGTAATGGGAAACATGAGCATTCTTCCCCCGGTTCATATTCTTTTGGACAGCCACATTACTTAAAGGAGACAGTGTGATAACGGGAGCTAGAAATACTGAAATATTTGTTTCCCTTCCAGAGTTTTTAGTTGACAATTCATTCTGAAGAAATTCACAGAACACATCATGATCTGCAACCTAATTCAGTCTTGATGTTGAAGAGGAGAGTTACTCAATGTTATTTCTCCCCATCTAATATGTGCTTTTGGAAAAGAAAAAACAAAGCAAAATGGTATAGAATACACCCACCCACACACCCACACCCACACACACACACATAGACACACACACACGGAGCATTTGATCCATTGGTACCTTGTCATTGCTCTATAAGATTATTTTGCATATAGAACACCAAATTTCCTTTGATGTCATGTTTATATTATGATGTTTGTGCAAGAACTTAAATGGAAGCCTTTTAAGTATGTCTTGAGAATTTTCTACCAAAAAAATGATGGTTTTCTATGAATGTAGATGATATATTTTGGTCACCTGGAATATATGATAAGATAGGGTCAACATTTGATAGGTTTGTGATTTTTTTTTAATGCACAATATTGCCATATATCTTTAAATCAAGACTACTTTCCCCTTGGTTGTTCAGTTGTTCTGTCATACCTGAATTTTTGTGACCCTGTTTGGGATTTCTTGGTAAAGATATTGGAATGACTTGCCATTTCATGCCCAGGTTCACTTTATAAATGGGGAAACTGAGGCAAACAGGATACAATGATTTGTGTAGGGTCACAGCTAGTTAGTGTCTGAGACCAAATTTAAACTCAGGAAGGGGAGTCTTTCTGACTCCATCTCCAGTACTGTATCTACTGTGTCATGTAGCTGCCCTGATTCCTGCCTCACTGAACTCTCCCTGTCTGTGACAGAGGAAAAATAAGGAGTTATATCTGATGGAGAGATTGCATGTAGTGATCATATACAAAGTGGTCATATATACAATATTCTTATCTTACCTCTGTTGCAAGGACATGGGGGAGGATGGTGGTGGTGGTGTGTATTTTATTATCTTTTCTTCAAGCCCTCTAATGGTTTTTCATTTAATCAAGCCATTTCCTTGTGGTGATCTTTTTTCATTTATATTGCTGTAGTCATGGTATGGTTTGCAATTTTATAGATAATGATACTTTTGGGTCATTGACTGATTAAAATATTTTAGGAATAGTCCATTCACCTTTTTGATGGAATGTGATAACCCAGTGTATTAGAAGAAATGGCATCTTAAAACTGACTGCTTAAACTTTTTTCATATTGAAATATTTTAATAACTATTTCAATATAACTAACCAATTTTGTAATCCGATGACTTTTATTTTTTTGCATTTAAAACATTATTTTGAGGAGTCACACAGGCTCCATTAGATTGCCGAAGAAGTCTGTAACACACAGAAAACTTTACTTTAGAGTAAAATCCTGATGAGATAGGTCCACTGATATACTCAATTTGGAATTGGGCAAACAAGAGAATTAAAACATAAATCTTGATTACTGTGTAAAGCATGCAATAATGAACTAAAAAACATATGGTGATTAGTTGGGCCAGCTTTCACCTGTTTTTTGTACTTAGAAAATTCAGTCCATTTCAAGGAATAATTATTAATTCAGTTTCAACACTGCTATGCTGCAGGGACACAAAGATGAAATAGAAATCTAGTCCTTGCTCTTGAGGATCTTATATTCTGCAGTGTATTGGTACATACAGAGTTATCTGTCTATCTGTCATCGATCTGTCTATCTGTCTGTCTGTCTCACGAACCAATATATTTATTCACCTGCTGTGTGTGCCAGCCAGATATCATGGTCATTATTAGATATAAGCCAAGTATAAGTATATACCAAGAATGAAGCAATCTCAACTTTCATGGAGCTTATATTCTAATGAGGAGAAAACAAGTCTATTATATAACACCCCCCCCCAGACACACACACACGCACACACATAGCATAAATGTGAAGTAAATAAATACAAATATATACAGAATAGGCAAAGAGAAGGTAGTTTAAAAGGGAGATACTAGCAGAGGCATGGGGATCAAGTACAGCTTCATGTAGAATAAGGGCTTCTTAAGCTTTTTTGTATCATTTGACAGGCAGATATATGAAGCCTGTGAACCTCTTCTAAGAATATCTTTAAATGCACAAAGAGAATTTTGTAGTATCACAAAGAAAATCTATTATATTTAGAAGAATGGAAAGACATATAAATATTCAGGACCCCCAGGTAAAGAGTCCCTGATATAGACCATGGTACCTAAGCTATATCTTAAAGGAAAAGAGGGATTATTAAAGTCAAGGTGAAGAATTATTGCATTTCATACATTTGCAATGGCTAGTAAAAAAGGTGCAGACATGGAAATAGACTCCACTTGCAGCTGCTGCTCTGCCTGGTTTTGGCTCCGCCAAACAAGATACCCTCAGGCCAAGAATCTCATCTTCTACCTCCTCTTTTCTCTCATTTTCCTGCCTTTATTTGTGTGTTATTTCCCCAACATTAGATTGTGAGCTCCTTGAGGACAGGGACTCTATTTTTTTTTTGTAATTTTTATCTCCAGTTCTTAGCACAGCATCTGGCACATAATAGGTGCTTAATAAATCTTTATTGGATGGATAGGATGGATGGATAGATATAGTGCTCTCTGTGAGCAATAGACAGAAGGCCAGTTGGATGGCAGAATGCAGAATGATTAGCAATGTCCAATGAGCCAGAAAAGGTAAGTTGGGGCCATGTTTGTGTTGAGCCATAATAGCCAAAAAGAAGAGGTTATATCTCATCCTGGAGATTATAGGATAGAACTAGGTCTGATTGAAGAAAAAGTCACATGACAGATTTACACCCAGGGAAGGTAATTTTGGCAGTACTGTGTACCATAGATTGGAGTTAAGAGGAAGGGAGACCAGTTGAAGCTTTTGGAATAATCTGTTCCAAAGACAATGAGTGCCTCACAGGTGATAGCTATATGATTGGAGAGAAGAGGAGAATGGATGGGAGAAATGTCTAGTTACAAGTGACAAGATTTGGCAGCTTATTAGATCAGTGAGGCCAGGGAGAGTAAAGAGTTCATGATAATGCTATTGTTATGAACTTGGGATACTTGAAGAATGGTGATTCTTTCATCAGAAATAACAGTTTGGAAGAAGGGATAGTTTAGGGGGAAAGATAAGTAGTTTGTTTTGGACATGCTGAGATTACAATTTGAAATAACCAATAAGCAATTGGTGATGTGGTGCTGAAGCTCCAGGAAGAGAATAGGGCTGTATGGTTCTATATCTAAGGATAAATATGCATAAAGATCTTGGTCTGTGTATCTGTGAAGCACTTGCCTTGAGATGATATTTCAGTCCATGGGAGCTGATGAGGTTACCAAGGGAGGGAATGTAGAGAGAAAGGAGCTCCTAGGACAAAACTTTGGGGGATACACAGTTACAGTTCTGATATGGATGATGAGCCAAGTAAGGGTTACAAAGAATGGGACAAGGAATCAGACAAAAAGAAAGACAACCACGAGACAGCAATGGTATGAACACGATGAAGCAACAAGAGTGTTTAGGAGAGGAAAGAGTATTAATCAATGTCCAAAGTGGCAGATAACTCAAGAACAATGTGAACTTAAGGAAGATCATCACGTTTGCCAACTGTAATTGGTAATTAGTAATTTTGGAGAGAGCACTTCCTATAGAATGATTCCACTGTAGCACAAACAGTTGAGGAGGAAAGGAGAGGAGAGGAACCTGAAGCAGCATACAAATGCAGTTTTACCTAGGAGTTTAGGGGGAGAAAAGGAAGCAGACATGAAGGAAGAGAGCTTAAGGGAACTGACTGTTCTGAGGCATCCATCACCATCCATGTGACTTTCTCCCTAAACTAAACAGCTTTTCCTGGATATCATTTCCTTAGCTTCTTCAGGGCAGGAACTGTCTTTTGGATTTGTTGCCATAGCACAATGGTTGACACATGGTAAGTGCTTAATAAATATTCTTCCTATCTACCTTCATTTGTCATAACTTTCATTAATTTTAAGATTCAGTCAGATGGAGAAATGCAATATTATTCCCTAAGCAATCTTTACTTGTTCAGCACTAATTATAAGGTCATGCTAGCTTATAACAGCCTACTACTTAAGAGAGCATGCACATGCATACATAATGGAAGTATATATGCTTCCCCACTTTTTTTGATTCCTTTGCTCCAGCTACATTTTTCTTTTCTTTTTAAAATTTTCTTCCATGATATTCTAATTTATTTGTTTTTTATTTTATTTTTAATTCATGGGATAAAAGAAGCATTTTCAAAACATATTACAATAAAAATATGATTTCATGTGGAACTGCAAGTCTGCTATGCACAATTGCTATACCTTTCAAGCAGATAGCAAAATTATCATGCAGATTACTTTTTTTCTTCCCTTTCCATCCCCCAAACATATCCTTTTTCCTATAATATTTCCTCATATTAAGAAGATCCTCTTATCTGGACCATTTCTGAGCCATGATATCTATTGAGAATGACTACATCAAAGATAATATGTAAAATGAGGAGTCTAGATTTATTTGAAATTATAAGATTTTGGATTTATTGGGCTGACATATTTTAGAACACATTTCTTTACTTGTGGATTATTTCACAATGATACAGTCGGACCTGACTCAAGAGAAAGACTGACAGATGGCATTTAATTACCATTGATTTTCAGATTTCCAAGCCATAACTGTACTTACTTATGTATTAAGAATAAGACAATACAATCGTGCTTCTTGCTTCAAGACAATTCAATATAGTGAACAGTTATTCACACATGTTTGTGTGAAACATGGCAGAAAATTTATTACTAAAAACATTTTCAGCTTATACTTTATTTAGAAGAGGAATGGTTAAAATAACTTACATATCTTAAAATAATGTTGAATCAGGCTGGGTGAATCAGGCCCCTTCAGAGGGTAGAAAGGAAATGTTTAAAAAGAGACATCTAAGAGTGATGAAACAATATCATAATTTGCTTCCTGACTCCAAAAATATTTCTTCCGAATCCTGTCTACAATTTATGGTTTGCTCACCATAGAATGAACCCAGTTTAGTGAGTCAATAAACATTTATTAAGCTCCTATAATGTACCAGGCACTGTGCTAAGTGCCAGAGAATCCAAAAAAAAAAAAGGCAAAAGACAGCACCTGCTCTAATGGAATTTCCAGTCTATTGGGGAGACACAAAATGCAAATAACCATGTATAAACTGCATATGAGCTAAAGTGGATGAGATAGCATTAGAATGAAAGAGAATCAGGAAATGCTTCCTATAGGCTGGGAGATCTCATTCCATCTATGTAAGTATAAAACTAAATTGTCTCTAACATTTGTGGACCACCTGAGGTGCGGCTATTGTTTCAATGAAACTACCCTCTCAAGAGCACTTATGTATACAGTTTCATTCTCTGGAACAGAAATAGGATACAGTAAGCTTTTTATGAAGCAGGTGTGCTTCTTGTATTCTTCATGTCTTCCTGTTTTATATACTATCAATAAACCCTGTAGTTAGATCACCTTACTATGAGGTTTTGTCTGTCTTCCTTGAATTCCCAAATATAACATAAAAGTTCATCAAAACCAGGGATGGGGAACCTGCAGCCTTGAAGCCTCATGTGGCCCTCTAGGTCCTCAAGTGTAGCCATTTGACTGAGGTTCCGCATCCCATTAAATCAAAATAATCTTATTAAAAATAAATTTGATTATAACTGAAAATTATCTTAAAGAACTTCTGTTCCTTCCCAGCTATTGCAAAATAAAATAGGCTTTCCAGTGTTATAAAAATATTTCAGCAGGATGCATTAGCCGAAACAAAAAGACTTTTATTAAAAAACAAAAACAATTATTTTATTCTTGGGGTTTTTTTAAAACATCTGCCTGAAACAGGATTTTGAATATTATACTTCCAGCTATACTTATGTGCTGATATTTTCAAAATAAAGATGGTGAGTCTGATTGTTTAACTTTTTTTCTAATGTATGGTTTTGAATTTAAATCTTTTTTTTATTTCACTGATGATTCTGTGTGTGTTGTGTGTTGTGTGTTTTGTGTTGTGTGTGTGTGTGTGTATGTGTAAAATATTTGGAAAGGGTGATGAAGAGATGAAGATGAAAGGTTTTCTTTAAAGGTTTATTTTCCTAGAATTACTTTAATGCATTGACACCATTGATATCCCTTTGAAAAATCTGAACTAAAAAAATATAGTTACTGCATCAGATCTTGCTATCTTTGTATTTTCACTGGAGTTAATGAAATGATGAAGCAATCAGGTATCTCACTGTGGCAGCTGAGAGCTGTGGGGAACTTTGGAAGCCTGTATTAGATTGGTGCCCAGGTTTGAGATGCTGTGTGGGTCTGTACTCCTCTCTATATTAAACTCATGATCTCTGACCAATGTCTTTACCTTTTATGGTCAGGCATAGGACATAATTAGTGAAAAGCAATGGAATTTAAGGAAAGTAAGAAGTAAATAATGGCGCAAATGTAGTGCTGTAAGGTTTGCAAACAACATTTTATATGTATTATTTTATTTGAAAGAAAAAAAGTCCAAAAAGACACTTTGAATTAAGCAGACATCATTTCACCAAGCCATATTATGGACCGATAACAAGTATACATTACCTCTGGATGGACTGGGGAAAGGTAAAGATTCAAGAGTGGAATCAAAAGGCCCTCTGGGGGTAAGAGTTGTATGAACTCAATCAACAGTAGGTTAGCAAAGAAGTGTTGAAAATATGATGGGTTTGGGCTGAGCTAATATAATAAAAATGACAATTCGGCTTAAATTAATTTACTAACAGTGCTATACCACACTACCAAAAATTATTTATAGAACTAGAAAAAATAATAACACAATTCATCTGGAAGAACAAAAGGTTCAGAATATCAAGGGAATTAATGAAAAGAAATGTTAGGAAAGGTAGTCTAGCCATACCAGATATAAAATTATATTATAAAACAGCAGTCACCAAAACTACTTGGCACTGGCTAAGAAGGAGAGAAGTAGATCAATAGAATAGGCGAGGTGCGCTTTTCTGCCTCCCCCCAACAAGAGCTGCTCTGTCTGCATCGGGCTCGCACTGCTCCGGCCCTCGCAGCTCTAGCGCAGCTGCTGCCGCATCCCTCCTGCTGCTGCCTCCCTTCTGCCGCCACCATGATCATCTACCAGGACCTCATCAGTCATGATGAGAAGTTCTCCGACATTTACAAGATCCGAGAGATCGCGAACGGGCTGTGCCTGGAGGTGGAGGGGAAGATGGTCAGTAGGACAGCGGGTACCACTGATGATTCACTCATTGGTGGAAATGCTCCTGCTGAAGGTCCTGAGGGTGAAGGAACTGATGCCACTGTAATCACTGGAGTTGACATAGTAATAAACCATCATCTGCAAGAAACTAGTTTCACAAAAGAATCTACAAAAAGTACATCAAAAATTTCATGAAATCCATCAAGGGCAACTTGAAGAACACAAGCCAGATAGAGTAAAACCTTTTATGACAGGAGCTGCAGAACAGATCAAACACATCCTTGCTAATTTTAAAAACTATCAGTTCTTCATAGGTGAAAACATGAATCCAGATGTCATGGTGGCTCTCTTGGACTTCCATGAGAATAGCGTGACTCCATATTTGATTTTCTTTAAGGATGGTTTAGAAATGGAGAAATATTAACAAATTCAGCTGATTACTTTGAGTCACCTGTCATCATAACTGGCTGCTGCTTTTTGTCATCTACACTACACCAGGACTTGGACTGATGTCATCTTGAACTTTATTCATTTATTTTTGACCTTGATTTATTTTGAGTGGAGGCATTGTTTTTAAAAACATGTCATGTAGGTTGTCTAAAATAAAAAGCATTTAAACCCTCCCCCCCAAAAAAAAAGAATAGGCTAGCTAGGTGCACAAGACACAGTAGTCAGTAACTATAGTAATCTACTGTTTGATAAACTCAAAGACTCCAGTGTCTTGGATACAAACTCCCCATTTGAAAAATCGGCTGGGAAAATTGAAAAATAGTATGGCAGAGGTGAGCATAGACCAACGTCTTATGCTGTATACCAAAATAAAGTCCAAATGGGTACACAGTTTAGATATATAGGCTGATAATATAAGCAAATTAGGAGAACAAGGAATAGTTTACCTGTCAGATTTGTGGAGAATGGAGGAATTTTTGCCTAGGAGAGAGAGAGAGAGAACATTATGAAGTGTAAAATGGATAATTTTGATTACGTTACCTTGAAAAGTTTTTGCAGAAAGTCAATACAACCAAGATTAAGGAGGAAGGAGAAAACTGAGAAAGAATTTTTCCAACTACTGTCTGTGATGAAGGCCTCATTTCTAAAATATATAGAGAACTGAGTCAAATTTATAAGAATACAAGTCATTCCCCAATTGATAAATGGTCAAGGGATATGAATAGGCAGTTTACAGAGGAAGAAATTAAAACTATCTATAGTCATATAAAAAATTCTCTAATCACTATTGATTAAAGAGATGCAAATCAAAACAGTTCTTAGGTACCACACCTATCAGATTGACTAACATAACAAAACAGGAAAATTATAAATATTGGAGAGAATGTGGGAAAATCAGAACACTAATTCATTGTTGGAGGAGTTGTGAACTGATCCAGCCATTTTGGACAGCAATTTAGAACTATGCTCAGAGGTTTATAAAAATATGCATGCTATTTGACCCAGCAATAACACTTCCAGGACTTCCCACAGAGATCATTAAAAAAATGTAAAAAAGACTCACATGTACAAAAATATTTTTAGCAACTTTTTTTGTGTGTGGTGGCCAAGAACTTGAAATTGAGAGGAATGGCTGAACAAGTTGTGGTATATAAATATAATGGAATCCTATTGTGCTGTAAAAAATGATGAGCAGGCATACTTCAGAAAAACTTGGAAAGACATATAAACAGATGCTGAGTGAGGTCAGCAGAAGCAGAACATTGTACACAGTAACAGCCACAATGAGCAATGACTAACTTTAATAGACTTAGCTCTTCCCAACAATGCAAGGACCTCTAACAACTCCAAAAGACTCATGATGAAAAAATGCCATCCATATCCACAGTAAGAAACATGGAGTCTGAATGTATATTGAAACAAACTACTTTCTTTCTCTTTTTTTTTTGTTGTTTAGTTTAGTATTTTTTTCTTTCTCATTATCCCTTACATTCATTCTTATTTTTCTATACATGACTAATGTAAAAATATGTTTAATAAGAATGTATATATGGAGCCTATATTGAATTGGAGGGGGATAGGGAAAGAGGCAGAGAAAATTTAAAACTTATGGGAGTGAATTGTTGAAAACTAAAAATAAATTCATTTAAAAAGAAAAAAGAAACCGTAAATTCAAAAGCAAAAAAAAAAAAAAGAGAGAGAGAAAATATGACTAGCTCATGTGGATCTTTTCAAATGGAGGGGTTTATAAGCCAGGTCATGGTCATTAAAAATGGACAAGAAAAGAATTACCTTTAAGAAGCTTGTACTTAGGACATAATGTAAATTATTCCAAGAATGAGTGATGATCTCTAAGCATCTAAGTAAGGTATAAACATTTAGTTAGACCTGTTCTATGCCAAGTAGGTATAGGGATATGAGAAAGAGGGAAAAGGCAGAACCTGCCCTCAAGGAACTTAGAATCTAAGGAGAAGAGGAGGTACAAATAAATATATACAAAGCAAGTTATATACAGGAAAAATAAGAAATAATTAACACTGGAAATGTACTAGAATTAAGAGGGATTGAGGAAGGCTTCCAATAAACAAAGGGATCTGAGATAGGACTGAAAAGAAACTAGGCAGGTCAGCAGGTGGAGCAGTAGGAGAGAGAACATTCCAGACTTGGGGGGTTAACCAAAGAAAATTTCCATAGTAAAGACATGGCAGAGTTTTTCCACAGAGTAAGTTTTTAATAACATATTTTAATAGACAAAAATGAGCTGTTGAGTGGGTGAATCGTGACATAATTGAGTTAAAGATTATGGCTGTGATCCTTTTAGAGGGCAGTTCTTCAGATTATATGTTATCATTAAAACTGGAAGAGTCTAATCCTCAAAGAACATCTAGTTTAATCCATTCAGTTTACTGATGAAGACACTGATGCCCTGAACATTTAAGTATCACAGTATCATACAGCTCGGGTAGGTAGATAGGTGGTTCAGTGGATAGAGAGCTGAGCCTGAAGTCAGAAAAACTCATCTTCCTGAGTTCAATTCTGGCCTCAGATATTTAGTAGCTGTGTGATTCTGGGCAAATCACTTCACCCTGTTGGCCTCAGTTTCTTCATCTGTAAAATGATCAGGAGAAGAAAACCACTCACTTACTTTTGTGAAGAAAACCTCAAAAATATACATACATACATGAATCAGTAGAATTCACCCTTTGCAGTTTTTGCTCAAATCCACTGTAATTCCTGAAATAGGAAATATAGCTGAAGAGTATTGCGCATGTAAGAAAGTATTTGCTTCTATAGGATTAGACATTTTTTGAGTGTTCTTTCTCTCCCTCTCACTTTCCTTCTCCCTCTCCTTTCCCTTCTTCCCTCTCATATCTCTGCCTTATGGCTTCTGTGCCTTCCTTCAGGACTCTGCCTTCTCCAAGAAGTCTTTCCCAGGTTTCCTTAATCTTAATGCCTTCCTTCTAGGATTATCTCCCATTTATCTGGCATATATCTTGTTTGGATGTTATTTGCGTGTTGTTTCATTAGATTGTGAGTTCTTCAAAGTAATTACCATCTTTTGCCCTCCTTTGTGTTTTCAAATCTCTTAGTCCAATGCCTAGAAAATAGTTGGTGCTTAATATAGGCTTGTTAACTTAACTAGAAGGGACCTTGAAAATGGCTGAGTCCAATGCCATCCTTGTACATATATGAAGTAACAGAGGACCACAGGAGAAATAACTTGCCTAAGGCAGTTAGTTGACTTCAGATTAGAACCCAGATACTCGTACTCAAAATCCAGACTGATTACATTTTCATTTGCCTTGTATAGTTAAAACAAATCCTGGGTTATTACATATTAAAATCATAAGATTCAAGGAGCTGGATTAATGTTAAATATTATTGCTACAGTTATTAAAATTAATGAGGTAAATGCAGATTAAACTTATTAAAATATATTAAAATTCTATGTATATGTGACCCCCATTAAGAATTAGATTAGTTCTTCTGTTTATACACAGTCAGCTCAGTCATATGTAGGAATCGCATTTGTGCTGATTGCAGTGTGCAGCATTGTGGTAAAAATAATTTTCTGTTATGAAAATGAGGAGCTGTGAGCTAGATCATGATCAAGGGGGGTGGTGGAAAATTAATGGCCACAGACTGTCAGAAATGGAATGCATCTGAGGGTCCTTGTACATGTGTTTACAGCTCCTTTGAGCCTGCCTTCCTGTAACTGGTGACCCAGTCTTCCCGATAAGTCATTCAGTTCTCAGTCCATTTCTCATCACTCATCTCTTCACTTAGACTCACCCCCCTCCCTCTTTTAATCATAGACTCAAAGTGATGGTACATATCTCATTAAAGCCTTAATAGTGGGAAAATATGCTTTGAAATTAGGAGATGATTGGATTTTCTACATAAAGTACCCTTTTCTGCAATGGTTTTCTGCATCTTGGAGGTGAAAGTAAGATATTTCTGGGAAATGTAATTTTTTCATGGCTCTCCCCAACCCCTAGATTTATAAATTTGTGCGTGACACAAAACCAATCAATGCACAAATGGAAAAAAAATTAAAGCAATAAATAAATAAAACATAACACAGCTTCAGATATTAAGAAAATTAAACTCACTCTAGGCAGGTTATAGGGATTCTTTTTTTTTTAAACCTTGCACTGTGCCTTGAAGATAAAGGGTTCTGTCTGGTCACGGGTGGTAGAGTGTTCCAGAAATACTAGTCCTACTTGAAAAAGGCTTTGTAGCAGTGGCCTGCTATTTGCATTAGGGAACTGTGTGCACAGGTGTAGCAGCTAATCTTAATTGTCAGAATGGAACACAGGCAAATAGGAGAAAAGAGGATCTCAGTGAGACTGGCAAGCTGCTTCCTCAAGCAAATACTGACAGTGTAGTTACTGCCTATCCGAAGTCCTGGGAAAAGAATGAAAAGAAATTGATGAAATCGATTTTGCTGTCAAGGCCATCCCCATCAAATTGTTGGAACCCATTAGTGAAAAACCTTAAGACTTCTATCTGTAGAAGAAGAATATGTCAAAAAAGTTCAGAATAGTGGACTGAAATATGGGAACATCTTTCTCAATTGTAATCACAAAAATTCAATGCATGTTTATAGGTAACTCTGAGACCCTGAGATTATTATTTAACTTTCATGAATGAGTGAATGAATGTATGAATGAAAAAGCAAGCATGTGTAGGTCACTTACTAAATTCCAGCAAATCTAACAAGAAAGACAATTTATTCCTTTAAGGAGATCACATTCTAATCACGGAGTATGAGCCTGGGAAGTTACAGAGATGGTAGATTGAACTGTAGGGGAATAAATTGATAAAGTTACTCCAGGAATGGGACACATTTAATTTAATCATCCAATGTGAGAGCTTCTGGTACCTGAAACAAAAATGAATATGATGAGTCTGTATTATTTACCTGACTGCTTTTACTGTAAAGAAACAATATTTTTAAAACTTAAAATGTAACAACAAAGTAAGTTATTGTAATTAAACTTATAATAAAATATAAGTATAGACCCATAATCTTTACTGAAAAACTCTAGGGAGAGCTGAGGATTATATTTTTACCCTTTCAAAGTTGAACACATTTTAAAAATGTTATCTAACCTGCATTGAGTTAAGGAGCCTCCAATGACATGTAATCCAATCCCAACCTAAACACACTTCTCCTATGTTAGATCCTCAAAAAGAGATTATCCAGCCTCCAATTTAAGAGCTAGAAATGGGAAACCCTTATTTTCCCATAAGAGCCCATTCCACTTTTGGGACAGCTGTACATACTTGCTAGGAAATATTGCTTTGCAGGTAGGTGGTGCAGTGGATAGAGCATGGGCCTGGAGTCCTCAGTCAGTTAGTGGCAGTGTGGTCCTAAGCAAGTCACTAAACCCTATTTGCCTCAGTTTCTTCATTGGTGAAATGAGATGGGGAAGGGGAAATGACAAACCACACCAGCATCTTGCTTGGCCAAGAAAACCTGAAAGGCGTCACAGAGAGTTGGACGTGACTGAAAAGGGCTGACCAAAAGAATCGCCTTGAATAGAGAGGAAATCGGTGCCTCTTTAATTTCTGCCCTTTGTTCCTCATTCTGTCCTTTGAGGCCATACAAAACAAGTCCTTTTATACCTCACAGCCTTACAAACCCTTGAAAATAGCCATGATGTTATACGAATATGAATATGAAGCCAGTTTCCTGGCTAATTGTCTGTAGCTCCCTCTTTTAATCTTTATTTGCTCTCATTTCCAACCTCTTAACCAGCCTGGTCTTCCTCTTCTGAACATTCTCCAGCTTAGCAATATCCTTCCTAAAAAGTTACCCTCAAATTGAACATAGTAAGTTAACAAGAGGAGACTTGACTAGAGCAGAAAAATCCCCTTGCTTTTCTGCATACTCTTTCTCAGCTGTCCCAGATTAGTCATTCTCAAGTGTCATCATCCTTGACCTCTGTTGGTAGTGTTGACTACCCTTTTCTAGGAGGTAATTATAGTTCAGCTGTTTTACATTAAGAAAAATCAAGGGCAAGGACTTGACCAGCATGCCTTCTGTGCCATAAATAGACTGCTCATATCCTGACAGAGGAGTCAGAATGCTGCTAGTGAGTAGTCTTCTTCGAATCATTTCCCCTTCTATGTGATCTGAGGGTCTTAGACAATTTGGAACATAGCAGGACTGTAGAATTCTTCTTTTGGAATTGCCCTTTGGGCTAAATCACCCATGCTACTTGCTCCTTTGAAAATAGAAGTCATGTCTTAAAGAATCCAGTATTATCTCTACACTCTGATGAAGAATTAAAGTAAGAATTAAGGTATATGATTCTGCCTTATGTTATGATTTGTATGCATCATTGGTCTTCCCTATTAGATTTTAAGCCTTCTGAGGGAAAGGACCTGGTTTTAATAATTTTCTTTTTCTTCTATGGAACTTTGTTTTTTTAACTTGTTTGTTTTTCTTGACATTCTAATTTCTTTGGTTTAATGAACTCCCATAGTGAGGAAATCCCTCATGCCAAACCAGATCAGCATCTGCTGTGTACCACAGCTGTACCACAGCTGTAGAGAATGTCTTGGTGACTTTGGGAGATGAAGTGATTTGCAAAAATCACAGCCAAATATGTGTCGAAATTGATGCTAGAATCCAATTTTCCTTACCCTGAGACTAGGAATCTATCTACTATGCTATGCTATCTTTTACCTTGTATGTAGTGTATGCTAATGTTTGTTCAGAGAATGAAAGGATTAATTTCAGGATTGAAATGAAATCCAAGTCTGACTCCTAGACCATTAATATAATATTCCATTAATATAAACATAATAATAACCCTAGAAGGCATAACGTTTTAAGGATTAATCAGTTTTCTCAGAAGCACCCTGTAAAATAGGTAGTCTATTATCATTCATAATTTATAGATGAGGAAACTGATCCTGAGAGCCAGCCTCATAATGGCAAATGTTTTAACAATTGGCTCCCTGAAAAAAGCAAATGTCCCCAGGGCAAGCTTTTAAAATTTAATCTGTATTGTTGACATTCTCTCCATCACTTTATTATGTCTAGACAATCAGCAGAACAATAATTCAAGGTCTAACTTGTAGAGTTTGCCAGTTTCTGAAGTGTAAATGTACACATTGAAAATTTAATGCTTTGCCCTCACCAGCCAATTTGAGCTGACTCCAGCATCTTGATTAGATTTATTATGTGACTTTCCTAAGGTAATGGTCAGGGCTAGGATTTAAACCCAGGTCTTTTGAATGCATGACAGATGCTCAATCCCACCACATTGCTTTCCCCATCCCCGACATTCTTTGCTTTCCATCTTCCCTTGTTGATATCTGACCCCTGTTTCAAAATGCCATGCCAATGCCACCTTTTCTTATCCCTCTTCCCCCCAGGTACAAATGATTTCTCTCCAATCTCATAGGATTATATAATTCTCATAAGTACTGGATGATGTCTAATTTGTGTTATATTTAGCTACATAGGCTTATCTTCCCCATTTCTAATTGAAGGAGCCATGTTTAATTTATCATTCTATTCCATTCAGAATCTATAGTGTGTGATGAGTAGCTAGATAGATTAAGAGACCTGGAGCCAGGAAGACTCATCTTCCTGAGCTCCAATCTGGTCTCAGACACTTAATAGCTTTGTGACTCTGGACAAGTCATTTAACCCTATTTCCCTCAGTTTCTTCATCTATCAAATGAACTACAGAAGGAAATGGCAAACCACTCCAATATCTCTGCCAACAAAAATGCAAATGGGGTCACCAATTATTGGACATGACTGAAAAACAACTGAAACAATTGCACATGCTAGACCTCTCTACAGCCTGTTTATTGAAGAAATAATAATTTCTGATTCTGAATCTTTTCTCCCTGTTCTTCCCTCACCTGAAACCCCTTCTGGATGTCTTTTGTCTATTCCAGTTCTATCTGTAGCTTGAAAGCCAAGTTTAAATTGACCTCTTTCCAGAAGCCTCATAGTAGCCTAGACTGAACTGTTGTGAATTCACAAAGTGCTTACTGTCTGTGACCTTCACTTTGGTACTGAATTTCAAAATGTGGCTTCTCATTTTTAATTATTATATGTGCGTATCTTAGTGTATCAGTTAGATCAGAGACTCCTGAAGGTCAGGGGCATCTCCCTTACATTTGTGTTATCATGCACTCTATAGCTCCACATAGTAGACTTTTGATGAATGTTTCAGAGATGAACTATATGTTTTTATGAGACATTGTGGTCCTTCACATTATGGACTTCACAACTTGAGAGGAATGTGGAGGGTTGAAATAGATTCAGAAGAGAATGAAATAGCTAATTGAGTGACTAAAATAATGAGAAATTAAAAGGAGAAAGTGCTGGAGAAAAGGGCATATGATAATGAAATGCTGTTTTACATTTGCATTTTGCAAAGGGCTTATAAATAATAAATGTATATTGAAAATATAAATATACATGCATATATATTTATTGGATCATTTGTTCTTCACAACAGTGTATCTGGTGCAAGGCTAGGTGGTGCAGTGGATAGAGCACCAGTGCAGGAGTCAGGAACACCTGAATTCAAATCTTACATCAAACACTTGACATTCTCAAGTGACCTTGGGCAAGTCACTTAACCCCAATTGCCTCATCCTGGGTCACCATCCTGGGACCTGATGAATATCTGGTCACTGGATTCAGATGACTCTGTAGGAGAAGTGAGACTGGTGACCTGCACAGCCCTCCCTCCCTCAAAACAAAGTCAAGTGCAAATCATGTCATTATTTCTCTGATGGCATGGTCTTCTTGGGCAATGAAGAATGAACACACACACATCTGGTGCAGATGTTACTATCCCCATTAGGAACTGAGGTGAGACTCAGTCATATCTATGGTTAGATATTTAATAAATGACCTAACAGAAATTTTACCCTGAACTTCACCTTTACCATACCATTCTAACAATTAGAAGAGATGATTGTTTCTTTAAAGGGAGAAAATATTCACAATATCCACAAAAAATATGCTATGAAATGTTAGCAAACTTTATCCCTTAAGATAATAAAAGACATGAAAGTGTCACCAGGGAGGGGTTTGAATCATTAATTAGAACTGTAATATGGAAAATAGGAGGCAGGTAGGTGATATAGTGGATAGAACTCCAGGCCTGAAGGCACAAGAACTCATCTAGGTGAGTTCAAATTCACCCTCACGTACTTAGCATCACAATGACCCTGGGCGAGTCTCTTCACTTTGGCTCAGTTTCATCTGCAAAATAAGCTGGAGGAGAAATGTAATGTTAATGGGACTTTTGTTAATGAGAATTAAAGATCTTCCTTGCTGGTTAATAGGCCTCAGGGGGAGCCCATTAAGGGAAGCTTCCTTAGGGGAGGGTCTTTTGTAGGAAGCCCCATACCTTTTGTTAATTTCTAATGAGGCACTCCTCTGAAAAGTGTGTGTGTATGTGTGTGTGTGTGTGTGTGTATATATATATATATATATACATATATACATATATATGTATATATATATATGTATATGTGTGTATACCTTCGTGTGTATACACACACACACACACGCACACACATGCTGAGATGAGACTTTGCTTGGGGCTTACTCTTTGGAAGAAGGTTCCTGTGCCAGATGAGACCCTGGGTAGCCATTAAGGAGTTCCCCCTGCTTTGAAAACCCAGATGGTGGTGCTTCTCTTTCTGGTGCTTATGTATGTATGTAATGGTCAGACAGCTGGATCTGTGTGTATTATGATTAGGCAGAAGCCTTGTCTGTTGGTCTTTATTTCTCTGCTTATATTTTCTCTGTTGGTATATGTGATTAAAGAATATTGTTGATTCTTCAAAAGCTGCTTTCCTTTTTAGAAAAGCAGATCTAAGAACCTGGACTAGCAGGTCATCCTGTATATGTCAGGCTGCTTGCTGCTACTAGGAAATTGCAAACCACTCCATTATCTTGGCTAAGAAAACTCTGTCATATTGGTATGATATGATCCATGGGAATCATGAAGAGTTGGACATGGCCAACAGCAACATTATATGGAAAATAAGCTTTCATTTGATGAATGCTTGATCTCCTTAACATATGTGTGTACATATATACATACATATGTACATGTATATATATATAT